>OZ020573.1:32266898-32526828 GCA_963971525.1 Cephus spinipes
TGGGGATGTCTTTTTTCCACGATGAATAATCCTGTCTTACGGAGCCTTCGATGCCCTAGGAATACAAGGCATAGGTCACCGAAATGGGCCTACATCTCCGGCAGACTTGATCTTGGCGCTTTAAAGTGTTTTCTTACGCTTAGAAACACGAATTCATATAAGATTTTCATCTTCTCTAAATTTTTCTCGATATGGAAATTGCGGTTTCTAGGGTGTTTTGACTAGGTTCTCTCCGGCCTTCGTTCTCGTTATGAGAATGGGCGTCTTGGGTATGCTGTCCGGGTTCTCCTGCATTAAAATCTTGACTCTTTCGGCACCAGGACTCAAGGGTGGTCCATTGGACGCGTGGATGGGACTTGGCGATCTGTGCAGAGGTGCCAATACTGGCTGTGGAGGGTTTCTTATTATCGCAACCCCACCTGCTTTGTACTCGATTGGCGAGTCCGAGGGTGCGTCCTTCGTTTCAGTTTTAGCTTCCTCTGGACTCGTCAAAGATTTTCTCGGCGGTTTCACAGGATCAACAGCATCCTGCACGGCTTCTTCATCCTTGGATTTCGGATCGACGACTGCTGGCTCCTGGTGGTCCTGCCAAGGTCGCAAGTCCCTTTGTTCACTCCAGTGCTGACCTTGTGAACCTACCAGTGGTGCGTTTTCTGCATTACCATTGGATGATATCTTTGGTCGGTTGGCATTGCTGCCATCCAAAAGTGATTTCTGCATGTCTTGAAGTTCTCGGCCATTCTCTACGTCTCTGCGTTTCCTCTTCTTCCTACAGAAGTCGCCCTTGTACGCTGCGAAACCAATGAGTGCTGCCAAGATTGCCAACAGAGCAGCCAAAACTACGTACGACCCCGTTCCTTTCTTGGCTTGACGAGTTGGAGAGACGTCGGCCATTTCTTCGTTGGTACCAGCGCTAGCGTTGACCTTGTCGGAACCCACGTTCCCGGCAATATTGGGACCTGGTGAAGACTCCTTATCACTCGACTCAGGAACAATTCCCATGCGCGAGATTAGGGGAACCATAGGCTTTGTATCTGATGGTTCGTTGTTTTCTGCAGATATCGGTGGTTCCGCTGGAACTGCCGCCATAGGAAGCAGGATTTCTTCCTCAGCAGGTGTTCCAGTAGGTCCTAAGCTACTCTCGGAGGAGACGTCGATGAACTCTTCTTCCTCCAATTCAACCTCCTTCTTCTCTTCCGGAGCGTCTGTGGGGGTCCAAAGAAGGCCAATGATAAAGTCCAACGTATTTCCAAGGTTTCCTGAGACACTCGTATCGGGATTCCCTGTAGTTGAAGATTCAACAACGACTGATTCCACGGTGGATGATTCTGGTCCCCCGAATTCCCGACTAACTTCACTGTCTGAATGAGTCCAATCGGTCAGAGGAAAACCTGCACCCGATCCTTCGGCACCAGAACCAATATCTTCCGTTCCTGAACCTTCTACAGGAATAATCAGCTCGTCCGTAAACTTGTGTGTCTTCTCGCTAGACTTTGGAGTCGACGAGAGTCCAGACGATACCTGTTCCACGTGGACAGGAATCAAAAGTTCATCTCTAAGCTCGTCCTTCTTTTCAGTAGGTTCCGTAGTTGACGCAGGCTCTTCTTCAGTTATGTCCTCGGTTTCAAAGAAGAGAGTGTCATCCCGTTCGAAAGTAGTTTCCGATGAAGCTGGGCTATTCGATACTGGTGCTTCGGTAGTACTGTCTTCAGGTACTGATCCATGGGACAAGAGAACGGGTGCAGCAGTAGATGACACCTGACTAGCCGCAGTCGAAGGAACGTTTGGCACTGGTGTTTCCGCCTCTGTTGTCGGGGGCGAAGGTGGTTCTACTTCTTCATTGAAAAGATCCTCGTCTTCGTCTAAGGTTTGGTCCAGTTCTTCAAAAGGATCTCCGGAACCAAGATCACCGGATCCTTCGATATCGACGGGTTCGTCAGCCTGCATTTCTTTGTCTTGCTCTTCAAACATGCAGGCAACCTCAGCATTAGGCTTCATCAGGGAAGCACCCTTCAGCATTGGCGGACTAGCGCAGAGGATCTTCTTGGACATTCTCACACCGTGTGCCACAAGAAGATCACGAACCTTGATCGTGGCGCAGTTGCAATCTAGAGGATTGCCTGAAAGTTCCAGGATCTTCAGATTTTTCAGCTTTATCAGAGCTGGCAATAATTGCTTTATGGAGTTCCGCCTGAGATCCAAAGTCTGCAGGTTCTGCAGGCCCTCGAATACCGTCAGCTTCAATTGGGCGATACGGTTACCAGCCAAGTTCAAATTTTCCAAGTGACTCAGCTTCCCGAAAGTCCCAAACTCGATATTTTCTATGTTCCCTTCGGAAAGGTCCAATTTCCTAAGGCTGGTGAAGTTCTCGAATGATCCATGATCCAGCATCTTCGTGTGCACAGATGCCTTGAGCTTCTCCAGGTCGTAGGTGTTAATGTATCTCGCATCCTCCAGATCAGTGCAGTGAGCGAACGTTGCATTTTCCAAAATGCACAATCCGTATGCACGTCCTGACAGCGTCAGGATCAGGACTGTCAGAAGAAACAGGGCTGTCCGCATTTTCGCCTTGGCTAACCTGCGTTGATTCGGTAACAAATAAACATGTCAATATTTCAATTCTATAATCATCTTGAAACGATTAAGCGATAAATGATTAGACAACTCGAGCGAATCTTACAATCTCTCCCCAACCTTAAATTTCATATAGCAATTAATCAAATATTTAATTAAATTCCATAAAGAACACACGATAAGTTCTTATAAAAAACTGATAAGTTGATAACAAAGCCGCCACTTATATCTCTTTTATCACCAGACCTCCAACTGTGATAAGCATGTGTTCCCATTGCAGATTTAAGACACTAGAAACGAAGTATTCAGTTCAAAGGCTAACCCGTTGGATTTTAACAGCTATCAGATTATGACGATTTATCAAGGCGACAGCAACTTTTGCGTCTGAAATGAACAATCCTGTATACATATATATATACATATAGTATATACATAGCGAATAATTTTAGGCATACTGTTTGCACTATCTTGCATAGTAAATGTTCGTAGCGTCGCGTGCGTGACGTCAATGGGAAATTCCAGAATAAAAAAGACCCAGTGAAAAGACCCTGACACATTAAATGATCATAATCACGATCATGCTACGCGGTGTGGTGAGATACACAGAATTTGAGAAAAAAGAAAACGATAAAGAAGCGAGAAAACAAAAAATTCATATAATGCATAGAAAACCTTTTTAATCTACTTTTGCACGATAATAATAATCTGCTATAAAAAAAACTGTCGCCATCTCGCTCGCTCGTAGACAAGTGGCAAATATTGACCCAATCGATTTCATTCGTCCATTAACATATTCCAGCACACACTCGACATTCGACACTCGACATTCGACAATCGCTACTAGCTACTCGCGCGCCGTCCACGTTTTTTTTTCTCGTCTCTTTCTTCATTCCCATCGCCTTTCCACGCTTCGATTATTCGTTCCACTTACGTATTCGCTCGCACAGACCGGATACCGATTTACTGGCCAGTCTGGCGACTCTACGATTATCTATGCACATCCTTACCCATGGCAAATGAATACTTGTTAAGCAGATACAGTTTCGCGCGAAAGTGATTCTGACTTTACACGAAGAATCAGCAGCATAGAGAGCAGAGGCAATTCATAAATGATGCATCTCTTGGAAATGCAACGCGGAATTTTCAGATCGACAAACGGCTGTTCCACGTATTTTCAACGACCAGACGGACCGAATGATGAATCGAATCGCAGTCCACGGACTATTTCACTGGTCCTTAGTGCAGGACTATTCGCGATGGCCAATCCGGTTGCAAGAAGCGTACCGAGACTCACGGGAATCCGAATTTATCGACAGTTCGGCATCGCGTTCGACCCAAGAAAAAGCAGCTGGTAGGAAGTATCGCGTTTCAGATCTTATCCTTGCTCCGATTTATATGCGAGTTCAGGTCAAACTAGCCGCGTAATCGTGTCGATTAATCGAAACCACACGGAGAGTCCATGCGGTAGCTCCTGCGATGGGAAGCATTAGCAAGTCAAGTAAAGGCACAGTCCCAGGCAATAGTAAAAATCAATATTTCCCTGCAGCTAACGATTATCAAAAGCAAAGCATCCCCAGGTTCCCCGTTAATTTGCAAACACACGTAACGCTCGATGATCGTTAAGCAGGTGCGACATAAAAAAGTTGCTAGAAGCTGCAGCAGTCAGCCGGGATGACGCGTTAGGCGTCTCAGGAAGAAGCCAGCAAGAACTCAGCAATGTCCTCGGAACGTCTTCTGCATCTTAGGCATTTTGATTTACTCGCCCATGACAAATACGACAGAGAGAGAGAGAGAAAGGAGAATGCACGAGGAAGAGAGAGACGATCGGTTGTCGCCTGTTGCAACGTGGTGTAGCGAGCAATGGGAAAAGGTGTCCAATGACGATGAGACGGTACTCACATGTTATTTACTCAGACGTGGCCTCAGCAGCACTGCGGCTTCGGTAGCATCTGTAACACATCAACGTGAGCGCACGTACGTTACTTTATTTGCAGCAACAAAAGGTGGTACGACGCTTCGACGTGGCGACGTATGCAAACGAATGTAATTGCGGGAAAAAGGTGTCAGGCAGTAGGGGGGAGCACCAACGACAAAGTGCCAACTACGATTATAACCTGTAACAGCTTATAAGACCTTCGTGTCTCTTATCTGTCGACGGAGGAGCGACGTGTACGAGGACAAGGAATACCCGGATACATCATTCGTGCAGAAACCAAGCCTCCTTTGGTCACGAAGGACTTTTTGTCTGGCTGGGAGTAACGGGATGATCTGGTCAGACACGTGCGCAGGATGACGCAACTATACCTCATGGTCCAGGTATCCTTGTTCTTGGGGGGGAAGTGCAGCGGAAGGCACGGGAAGGGACAGGACAGAGAAAACAGTGAGAGGAGGACCTGAGGGACTGGACAGGAAGTCACGTCTCTTCAGGCTGAAGGTGGTGGGACGCTCCTATGCATCGAAGGGGCAGGTGCAGGAAGAGGAAGAAGATGAGTCCTGATTGTGAATGAACGGGAATGCACGTTCTTGGGAGGATCGGATTGAGAATTCGGATGACGACTGGGCTACGTGAATGGGTCGCTGGCTCCGTAACGCGTGAGTTATGTGGGTTTTGAATACGGGCGTGCACGCGTGGCTTACAATGAGAAAGGCTGAGTTCGTTGTCGAGAACGGCCGTGTTGGACTCCGTGAGATCGATTTCGGCTTGATCGACGTGAAAGGTGTTTCGTGGAGGAACGAAAAACTTGGGAGTCATGGATCGACACTCGGGTCGGCTTCTTTGAAGCGACCGATGAGATAGCGGAGCATTTGCTGGGCAGCTGGGCTTCACTTTTTCGTGAAAAGGTCGTTGGAAGTGAAATAAGGGAACTGAGAATGTCAGGTAATTAATCTAACGTGGGACACGAGTTGATTGCTGGATACTAAATACTCGCTCGAGCGAAACGATTAGTTGCCCATAACGCACCGCAAATCTCAACGGACTCGCGCCCGTGACAGTTTGGTTAAGCTGGTAAATAATAGACTTCATCAGCGCATTGAGTAACGTGATCTGCACCCACCTACGCTTGCGGACACTGGATATTCTCTTAGGATCAATCACTGATTATCGCTATGATTTTCTATGTGAATTGACGTAATTTTTTAATATTAATTTTATAAAGAAACCTGTTAGGTCAGTGGTCAACCTTAGATTCAGTGGATGAAAAATGAAAGTGCATAATTCGACAGGCGAACAAATTTTCAGATCTGCGAATGGAGATAAGAAGACCTGGAGAATTTACCGGAATCGCGTCATGCGCCATTATTGACACGGTGATAGTTCTTGTTGGCTTTGAAAAATCGTCGATATCGACTAGCAATTGTCTAAGAGGTCAACCGGAAGAGGATCGGCATTTGTGACCCATCCGAAACGGCACAACCGAAGCTCTGAAGTCGGGATTTAATTATTGGTACATTAATAAGTGAACTTGATGAAAATATTTTTCACCCAGGACATTCAATACTGAGACTAAAGTCCGTTATCCTTCGAATTTAAAACTCGCCTTTCATTGACTTGCGTCACTTCCGGCTCACTTGTTTCTACACCTATAGACACGTCACGCGACTCTTTTAAATTTTCGAAATTGACTTACTCCTATCTGCGTCAGGATTTTTTTAGGTACAAGGATCAGGCTCTCTCTCTCTCTCCCACTCACTCTCTTACTCAGGGGTCAAATAAAGTCCAGCCTGGTACCAAGCTACGCGTTCTCCGGCAATCGTTCTGTACAATTTCTTCATTGCTCTCAAGGATGCCAATAGCACCTATAGCGCCCAGCATGTCGCGAGCCTCGAGAGGGTTCATTACCGAAACGAATTCGTCTGCGTACAAGTCGAGGCAGTTAAGAAGAATTTCTTTAACCCGAGCCCCATGATCCAACGATTCCACGAAGAGTATCCAGAATCATGGAAAAAATTCATAAGCCTCATATCCCAATGGCACGTAGGTCGGTACGAGACTAGAATTTTCACAATCGCGTAAAGGCAGTCACGAGGACTGGTTATGCGTCGACATCCGTGTACCTCGCTGATCCTGTTTTCAGTGAATTTCACTTTCCCCTCTGGACTTCCACGAAAACGAGTTGGCCGGCCATTTCGATTCTCTCCTTTTCTCTCTTCCCGCGTTTCTCTCACGTCCATGCATGTAAATTTCAAAGCCGCTGGCCGACGCGATTATCGCGCTACGACGCGAAACGGAACAAGACAAGATAAAATACATATGCGAGGTCAGAGGGCATCTGCCTCGGGCCATCAGCATTGCTAATGCAAACAGTGACGTCTTTCACGCGCCAAGCGCCCTCGACCAAAAACGAAGGAAGCCAACAGTGAGATTTAGCACCGTCCAAGACGTTTGATAGAGCGACGAGATATTAAAAAAAAAAATGTAATCCCATCGCGTCGAGAGTCCAGCAGGTGACAAGTACGGGCAGAAGAATACAGAATCCTTTCCCTGGACCAACAAGGATCCTTACGTTAACTAACCAGTTAACCCAGGGCCACGCGCATACATGGCCAAGCACTGAGATGTCCTTCGCGTACTTCTGGCAGGAAAAGAGACGACCGCCTCTGAAATGGATGAATAACTACGAGGACCATGAAAATTTCTATTGCCTCCCAGATTCAAGAAAGGATCTCAGCCTTCTCGATTCCTTAAACCAATCTTCAAGGTCGAATCTTTCTGGTGAAAATTCATTGAAACGTGAATCCTCGCGAACGCCCAGTGGAATATCGCGAAACGAGGTAAAGGGAAGACGAAGGAATGGACCGACGAATTGCAATCACTTTGTAGGAAATAATCGTCAGACCAGACAGCAAGCGCCTCTGGTATTCGGACGTCGCCGGCGACCATTGGACCATTAACGGTTTCAGTCGACAGGAAGTTATAGCCCGGTAGCATTCACCGAGTATTCCTCAAACCTGGAGAATTTCCTGAATGAAAAGGGATTCGAGCTACCAGGAGACACACGTGTAATACGTAACGTATGGACGCGAGAAGAAGAACGCGAGAGGATTACAAATGCGATTCAATAATATTACGTACGGTGAGTCCTGCGTGCTGTATTAAATCTGTTCGTACGGAGGTGCAGCTGCAGCATAAAGTCGAGTATACAAAAAATTTCGCAACTGCAGAGCGAAAGTAGAAACCGTTGAGAATCACAATGGGGGATCTTACGAGAGTGACTGATCACTTGACCTATATATTTTCAACAGTATTTTTAAGGATTCGCTGAATTATTAAATATAACAAGATAAGCCCACTCAACAGTCAAAATCCTTGCAAATAAAACTGATCTGACCTACTACTCGAGGCTCTCATCTGCATTATTTTTGTTCCTTCTGTAAATCCTTATCGAGAATAGCGAAATTGAGCTTCTTTAAAATTATAAATCTACTCTTGCCAAGGTTGGGGCACTAAATCATTAGTCGTTTCCAATGATGTACGAGCGCAACGGAAGATTACACTGCCAGACCTGGATTACCTGCTCGTCTGATTAACCCATTGCGTAACGAGAGGAACGAAGGAGCCCAGACCACGTCGCCGCCTGTGCGTTCGTCTCCCGCTTCCACGCGCGCGTCTACGCAGTTGCGTCTGCGTGCTCTACACGGAATAACAGGTGTCTAATCACAGCATCTCGTCTGCCTACGACCCAAGAAGGACCATAGACGCGATGACGAGAGTCATTGACACTCCTATATTTAGTATCAATCACTCCGTTACACTTTGGACCAGATCCTCGTGACTCTGGTTCCCCGAGCTTCGAATTCCCTAGACCTTCTCTCGTTCACCCTTCGAAAATGCCTCTACGTAAATCAGAACCGAGATTGCTAGACAGCGACGTAGCGAACGAATTATTCCGACAGCCGGCCAATTACTTCATGTCGACTGTTCTTTGACCTTGGTGGTCATAAGAATATTTTTCAGATGCTTTGCATGAGTGCAAAATGATTAAGGATCGTGAGCGCACTGATAACCGCTACAATGCCTTTTAGAACACGACCACCAACGCGGTTGCTTATGGAAGCAAAAAAAGTGTCTGTGGATCGGGTCCTATTCGATCGGGTCAAAGTGGTCGGAACGTCGAGTAGATTTTTGAAAATTTTTTTTCTCTCGGGTCACTGCCGAGCATTTTCAAAAATCAGTAGAAAAGATCATCGAACCAATAATTTCGTCACTCTCGAGGAATCGAGCTGGTAATTTTAAACGGAAGCACTTTGAGGGACACACGTAGGCACATAAGAGCACACGCACTTTCTTCGCACTGTCATCCAAAGTTCCCGGTCGGATCTTCATCTTACCTCCTGGAATAAATCCTGGATAAAAGCTCCGAGAGGTCCTGCTGGAGCCGAGGATGGAGACAATGGTATCCTTATATGTTCAGCAAACGGAAGAGCCAAGATCGAATGGCTGAAAGGATGTTGCTCTTCCTCAGGTAAGGTTGACCTCGCTGGAAGGGTTCCTGGGTCAGCTGAACCTCTTGCCTCTTCTTCTTCCTTCGTCAGCCTCTGGCCCCCTTCGCACTGCTCGACTCGCTCAGCCCAAATAAGTTGAAGGAAAGCCGGTCGATCGATCGTGGATCAATTCTACGATACGAATCTATCGCAGGCTGAGGTCGACATAGGACTGCGGCTCGACTTGACTACACTCTTTCACTTGGCCGGCCAACTCGCTCGAAACCCCCACTAGCTCCGCTAGGTGTGTGTAATCGGTCTTGCTGAACCGAGAACCGGGAACCGAGAATCGTGGAACCGTGGAACCGTCTCGGAACGCGCCGTTCTCGTCACGCTGCAACGTTCTTATCGAAGGAGATCGCACTTGCTCGATTAGCATCAAACCGCAAAGACGAGGAGGGAGCTCGGAATACTCGAATTTCAGCAATAGGAATTTCCAGAGTAGTAAACACTCCGATCGATCGTCTCGCAATTACTCGATGAAAACACAATTAGTCTGTATAAAATTACACGCTAGAGTGGTTGAGATCTATAGGACCTCCACCCATGGAATCGTCCGTTTCAGTCTGTTATCTTTTTTTTTTCATCGGGAATATGATCTCGACAAACCGTAAAATCCCTGCCGACCCGTCACGTCTGTCTAAGCGTTCCTAAACGCACATGGCGTCCAGATCGATTTTAGAAGAGCAAAGGACTCTTGCCTCTCGGAAGGAGTGATCCTGTCTCGGCAGTGGTTCTCAGTGCTCGGAGAATCCCGATATCCGCAATCCGTGCGAATGAAATTGGAACGAGTAAAAAGCGCTTTGGTTATCGAAGGCTAAATAGTATCGCGCGATTCGTTTGCATTTTTCGACCTAGAAAACGACTCGGCTTGTGCACTGCTTGAAACACAACAAGCTGCTGGATTTATTAGCTCGCGCTGAAAAATATCCTTGTAACTCAACTAGAAATGAATATCGTACTTTTTGTGCTAACGTGCTTCGTGCGATCGGTACGTGGACGAGGAAGAGACCAATTAAAAATAGTAGAAAGAAAATTTTCTAATCGCTCGAGGGAACTCGAAAGTTCCTTAAGAATTACATACGCGGGTGGACCATGGGGACGTTGCGGATGATTCGATGTCGAACGAGGGTATTAGGCTCTTCCAGGAGCGGATCTCAATGCGAAGGCCCCTTTACCCGTAATGTCTTAGAGAGGAGCACTTAGGTAGACCGTAACTCTATAACATAAGCGTGCCAGTTGGTGGTAAATTTGCGGATGCGTGCAATTGGCATCGCCTGTGTCCTACGTCCAACTCTATATATACCTATATCAACCAACCAATCGGCAGCTATGAAGCAGTTAACTTAATATAGACACACTTTAAATGTGTGCCATCGACGACCTCGAGGCCTTCCTAGGTCAGTGCTAATTCGCAGGATTCCAATTGGCAGTCCGATTTCGCTCAAAAATCAAATCCAACTTTGACACCCGTTGGACTTTACAGTCTTTCACTCTCGGTTGCATAATAACATAACCAATTGCTCGACAGCTCCTCTTTCGTTTACCTTTTCTTTTTTTTAGAATTCTAATTCAAACATCGAAGATGCGATTTGTAACGAGTGAAGAACCCCGGCTGGACCAAGGTCGAGAGACTGAATATTCTCGCTCTTAAAATACATATTATTTACGAATGAACGACGCACGTACGTTCACAATGATGATCTTTTTTTGTCTTTTTCATAAAGCGGTGCAAGGTCCAACCGACGTCGACTACTCCACTTCGTTGTTCTCAATAGCGAGAGATACTTGTGACAGCTACTCATCATCCTCCGAACGTCCAGAAAAAAAGATTCTCAGCGCCGATTAAACGAAAGACGATAATCACGGGAAACGTGTGACTCTTGCACGTTGACGCGTCAGACCGACTGGTAGATACAGCACGTGTGCTAGATTAACGGCAAACTGCGTGATTGCGCTCGGTGCATTTGTCGCTGGACATTGGCGGTTCCGCATTCGCCTCTGCAACTGGAACGAGAGCGAGTCAGGTTGCCTTTAGTCGCGAATGAGCATTTACCAAAAATGGCTAAACGGATAATTGGCGGTTTGCGGCCAAAACGGTTTATCGGGAACATCGGGTTAAGGAGACTGTGAGAAGAGCTGCCCGGAGGACGTCAGAGACATCTTACGATTCTGACAAACAGTTGCGCTGCTGCTGAGAGAGGCTGTGGCGGCTCCAGTCCTGATAAGAACCGCCTGCCTCTTGGCCCTAAAGCCTAAGGTTAAGGCAGCCGGTGACGTAAGTCAGCAAGGTGCGTCGTACGATGTCCTCTTAAGGAATCAACCGATGGACTTGACCTGCCCACGGCGATTCGGCTGAAGCGGAGATCGAATTTTAAGGTTCGGAAGGCAGAAGATATATATATAAAGTTAATAGAAAGAATTTGAACATTCCCTGGACGTCGTTATACATACGTATTAAAGGTAGATGCGTACTTGGCTGACGATCTCTACAGAATTAGAGGCGTCTCTCTCGGGACTCTAACCCACTTTAATTACCTAAATAAATGGTCCAAGACCACTGGACTTCCTGACGGATGATGTCCTGTGTACTTTGCCCCAAGACCAGAGGCGAACCGTGCTGCTCTGCCACTCGATTACTTGTATCAATAACTTTTGAAAATTTCTCCAGAGCACCCGGATCCACATCGAGTCGTTGGTAAACGATAAGAGACTTCGGAATGTCTGAAGCATGCTGTTTGCTATCACAAATAAATTTCTTAAATGAGTCCAAAATTTGATATCTGTTAATAAAAAATAACATACAGAGCAACAGACAAGAAGGAATGGAATCCCGTGACGCAAGAAATAAAAAATTGTAAACTCCTAAGAACCTCTTGACGTGTATCGATACGTAGTTTTTCCCTAGGATTCCCCTGTCTTACCTGTTTAGCTGGGAATTAATGACTTCACGACGAACGAGAAAGAAATCTTTTTTATGTTTTTGTAAAAACTGACGCCAGTGGCTACTTCAGAATTTAGAAGCTTCTCCTCCGGTATCTACTGATAATGGATTACAGATAAGGCGATAAGCGATATCTCTCCGATTAACGATCGGCAGTTTGCGTCACGCAATCGCTGACTGTCAGGTTTGCCCGGTACTCTTTTTAATCGTTAATGGAATTCGCTGGAGATGGCTCCCCCCCTCTCTCTCTCTCTCGCACCAAAGTACTTACGTCACTCCCTGCCATATATCTCTTTTTCTCTCTCTCACTCTCCTTGACTGACAAAGTCGACTCCTCTCACTGCCCAATTGTTGTGTCGCTTTTACGAAACACATCGCGTAAATAATTCGCGTCTGCTTCGACTGCACCGAACTTCCTCAGCCGATTGAAATAAACGGCTGATCAAGTGGTGCGCGTCAAAGTATTACGTTACAGATTACAGTTGGACGTTACACCCACGAAGTGGGAATGCCAATGGCAATGTTAACGTTAATGGAGTAACTTCCCGGACATGACGAATTTCACGAACAATCGTCAGCTGACAATGACATTGCTGTCGTCGCTGCCGTCGCTGCCGTCGGACGTCGACTAGATTTTTACGTTTCTGATAGGAAAACGTTGAGAAGTCCTCGAGATCAATTCCCTGTGCCATCCCGACTGCTGGACTCTTGTTTTTAATTCAATCGCTGCGTGTAACGATTGAAAAAGAAATTCGACGAGTCCAAGTGGAAAACATGCAATGCCACTGAGAGTAACGTCGCAGATTCAGGGAATCCTTACGCAGCGACCATGTAAATTTACCGACAAACAATTAGTATGCAAAAGCGAAATAATCATTTCCCGCACAAGGTCACGTACGTAGCAATCTCTCTCTCTCTCTCTCTTTCTCGATCGATCGATCGATCCAGTAAACCTGGGTGGTCTGCGAAATCTTTCTATTAATAGAAGAATGTAGAATCGCACTTTCTATTTTCACTGGGACAGAGTCCACGAGTCTAGTATCTTTAAAGTTCCATCTGGACGCTCGAGTGTCTCGCGTCGCTTTTACTTTTATTTATAAAGCACCGACTATCCCACCTAACTCTTTTTGCTCTCTCTGCCCGACTATCAATAAAGGAGAGAAGACAATGCTCTGACCCGTCCCGAATATTAAACTCGGTATCTGGAACAGTGAAAAATTTCAAGGTAAACTCGAGCACAACCCATTCGAAGCACGTAAGTCTAAATAAATCGTTGCAGAAACCTTTTTATAAAAATTATTTTAGGCCTGCGACCAGTAATCCTAAATTCCATTATATTCCATTGTTGCGCCACGTCTACTACGTGATCTCGAGACGCTTATCATGCGTTTTCGACTCAATGAAAAGCTAAAAAAAAAGCAGCTAGAAAAACATAAATATATGCGGCATCAGCAGCCGAGTTCAAGATCACAGCCCCGCACGGAAAAAGTGTTACAAGGTAAATAACAAGTTAGAAACTTCTTTCTCCGAGCCGCGAGCAATAATTAGCTCCCATTGCGTAAAGCAACGTAATTACATTTTCAGGCCGTTATTAACGGACGATAAGTTACGTCGCTACACTTATATGCATACTGGCTACGATACGCCGTAGCCTGGTGTACATCTCGTAGTAAACAACGCACTCTAGAAATCCGTGCTGCGTTCACAAGTGGCGGCGTGACGCGCTGGCGACGATTCGCGTCGCAAGAATAATCATTCGCGATTCGCGCTATGGAAAGGAGCGCGAATGAATGTGCAGGTAGAGGATGCGAATTAGGTAGGCAGGTGACGCGCGTCTTGGGACGTAAATAACGTAATGAGTTACGTCGACGGGGGGCAGGAATTCCGGCCGAATTAGCATTTCTATCGTGACAACGACGAATCGCCACTCGCGATGCTAGCGGAATTTCAGCTGCTAACCAGTCGACGCGCGATCGACTGAGGAATCTCATGTAAACTCACAATGTCCACGGTGGCTCATGGACCCGTGAGACTCTCTCATGGAGGTAATGGCTGAGCAATTGCAGTCTTGTCGTTTCTTGGAAACATAAACGACTCTTGTATATATAGTCATGCGAGTATCGGATACAGACTGGTACGTTGGTTGCGCCAAGAATTTTCTACTTCCGATTTCTTCCTTTTATATCCGGTGAGACGGTTTTACTCCATTTACAACTTTTTTTTTTTTTTTTTTTTTTCTTATCTATGGATTATTCGTTTATCTTTGTAGACTTTGGATGTCGATCTTGGGTATTTCTGTACCTGGTATTAGGGCCACGACTGTACCATTTAAGGAGGCTGTTGAGAATGAGATCTCTGTTGTCATGTATTACGCATTGACACCTCTCCTTAGAAAGTGATTGTTACGTCACGCGCATGCGTGTCTCGGTGCGTGGTGTGAAAGATCACGTATCCAGAAGAGTGGGTGCATGTGACTCTTTTTTTCTCTTGTAAACCGCATGCTTCGATTATGGAGACTGGATATAAAGATTTTTTGTAGGACCGGAGAGATATCTACGATGGGGAACAATCCGTTCCAGTCGTTCTTGAGAATGCTGCATTTTTCCGTGGGACTAGGATTTCAGTTTTTGTGAAGTAATCGTGCAGGGACACGAGACGGAGGTCGGAAGTTCAGAGATAGAAGGCATATTTTTATATGACGAATTTCATTAAAGAAATTGAGTGAACACAAGGCAAACGTAATCAACCTACTAGGATAACGAAAAAAACATTGACAGATTGCACGTAATGAATTTTCAAACGAGCCTTTAGGTCCAACCTGCGTGTTTAATTTCGAGGAATGTAGAATTTTAGTTGAAAAAATGAAAACAATTAATTTTAATTAATCGCGTGTATGGTGCTATTATATAATATTATACAATATTATAGGTATTGCAATATGACAGTTTACGAGCTGCGGGAGGTGCATCGTTGCACTGCCAAGAAGCCGGTCATTACCTTCCTCTATCTCCTCGTCACTCTCGGGCGCAATAACTTTCCTTTTATAAGTTATTACCAGGAGCGTCCCGGCGCTTTGCTTCTTGCTGGAAAATGCAAGTTTAAAGCCTTTAAATTCCTCGCGGTTTGCTAACTTGCTGGATACGCGTTCTAGGCTGAATTTAGATGTTCAAATATCTCATAGCTGTTTTCTATACGTTTTTCGGTATTTCGTACTGGATTTGGATGAGAAAGAAAAAAATCTAAAAAAAAACCTTCTTTTCCTTACATACACGCGTACTGTAGCTGCATTCTTGAATCGAGTGAGCAAGTAGTTCAGGGAATCGAATTGACTTGGCAATTCGAGTAGATGACATATTTTTCTACGAGCAAGAGTCCACGGCGATAACGGCCGACGCAAATAACCGTCACCTTATCTGATAAGAGACCCGTGATATCACGTACAAATTTGATAAATTTTCTTTATTACTGAACAAATGTGACGGTACCGTTGAAACGTTACGTAAAGGAATGATAGAATATAAAGTTTCGTGGACCGACGCGAATTCGATCTACAATTATTTTACTATAGAGATGACGTATATACAGATACACGTGTTGTATCTGTATTCTATTTATAGTATCCATCTTTGTGGATATCTTATGCGTGAGATCGAGTATGCATCAGAAGGTAACGAACTGTTCTGGCTCTGAAAAAAAAATGACTCAGGGACGCAATCAACTATCTTTTTGACATTGATAATAAATCCCATAATCTTTCTAGTGAACTTTCGAGCGTTTCACGTAAGATCCTCGGTGGTAAATGCTTATCATGCAGTTATCAATGAAATTCATGAATTCCGGTAAACAACTTACTCACCAGACTTCGCTGCTTTCCAGTCAGGAATACTTTCTCCGAACGACTGATCATGCGGGATACTTTTTAAGAGGATTTCTCAGATCTTGACTCGACGCCCTCGTTGCTGGCCGCTGCTGCCGCTGCTACTCCTGGAACGTCTTCTGGCTGACTTCGTTCTAGACGCACCCTTAGTCACTATCTAAGTACAACAAATCAGAGTGCTTTGTAAATAGATGCTCGGCAATTCGAGGCACGAGAAAAAAGAAATAATCAACCGCTATCGTTAACACGGTACCGTGAAGCATGTGTGGAGATTTGACTCATTGATACAGTATACTCAGGATTTTACATGGTCAAAGTCATTTCTTTAAATCATTAAGTGATTTGTCATTTGATTAATTTTTTCGAGATCGATAAATTCTTTATCAATTTTTAAAAACTTTTGACGTATTTTGATTTCTTGATAATTCATTATCGCGTTACCTTGTAACGATTTCTAATGAAATTAAGTATTTCTAATACAATTTTTATAAAATAAATTGCAAGCATTCAAAATTATTTCAATAATTTAATTAATTTAATAATTTTCATTCAGTGTTATCATTATTATTTTTATCGAATTTTCAGTATACCGACCAAACAGGCATCACGAAACAGTTCGATTATCTGAAAGCAGATGACAGTCTGTTACATATTGAATTGCATTACAGTTACCTGACTTTTCAACTACCGCTAACAGCCTCGGCAATGCTGAATAATTTTTTAAAGTCAGTGAACTCAAATTTTGATACATTGAATTTTTCTTAAATTTTTTCAATGCCTGTATGAGAAGAAAAAACCTGACATAATTTTAAGTCTGAAAATTCAGCCCACCAGGTACAATATCGACAGCGCACTCCAATTTGGAGAACATCACTAGAGGCTGGTAGAAGATGGCAGCACAACGACGACCTGTTACCTGAACTACCTGAATACGTAATCCCCCCTTCGACAGCATACTCGACCCTGAGGGGCCCAGTGGCCCCTCTCCTGCAGGTTTTGTAGTACGTAGCTTCAGAAATTCCAAGGCTCGCTGTGCTACGCGTACCACTACGACTACGACTACAAGAACTCCGAAGAACATTCAAGAATAAATAACCTGTCATTCACTAGGGACTAAATTACAGGACCACAGGAAAAGAGGAGGTAAGTCCCTAAATATTACAAACTTACTACCGTCGCCATTATGACAATCGAGAATCGAAAGCATATTCTGGCTCCGTTAATCGGTAAAATCGTCCGCGGTCTCTTCGGTCGAAATGGCTGCTCCGCTTCACTGGATTCCATACGAACAGACAGCGACTCTTCACGACTCTCGAAATTGAATCGTCGCGAATCGTTGAATATGTTTACTTACCTGTATTAGAAATTGCACGTAAATTTTATGAAAAAAAAAAACAATTTCTCGATACCGTCTTCGCGAGACCAGTGATTTCCTTGAAATTTCCAAAAGTGTCATCGATTTCGTAATGCTCCTGAGACTTTGCACGTAGACTCTGAAAATGGAATATTAACGGGGATTCTGAAATTTCTTGACGTCCCGTAGGAATTTGAATAATCTCTGAGCTATCGGATTCTTCGGTGGGTGGCCGTGGATGTTGACAGTTTACACTAGATGCCGACCGATCGTTTCACAGAACTCCTGAACATCGCGATCCTCATACAAAAATCGTCATCGAATTTATGGCGTCATATCCGGACTGACTCGACCAATGTACATAGCTTTGTATAATTTCGCTCCGAGTGCCACTTGATTCTGGTATTTTGCTCCAAAACTGATCGCCCTGCGTTTTAATAGGATTGTTCCTGTTTCCGATCCTAGATACATGTACATATTTAGGCATACGTATTCATGGTCAAGGCGTCGCGACGCAGACGCAGCCTCTTCGAAACGTGTTGAGTCATTTTCATCGTGGCTCCATTTCGAGTAGGGTAAAAACCTGAGCAAAAAATGTATTCTATATTTAGCCTTGATCGTTGCCTTTTAGATTTCACTAAGTTTTCCGCATTCCGCGTTGAGCGCAGGTAGAGCGGAGAATGTCACGTGAAGAAAATGGCTATAGAAGTTACTGCTGAAAGCCGTTACGTGGGTGAGGTTTAGTTATCGATAACAGAACGATAAAAGCTAGGTACACGTATGCATTGACAAGATAGTCTAGAAAAACGAGTGTCGGAAGGCAGCCTAAGAACCAGAATTTAGAGCCTGGAAAGTATGTAAAAAAAAGGTGGGAACAAACGAGGTTTAAGAAATCGTTAATCGTTGAAGCGTCACGTCGACTAGTCATTGTTGCGAAATTTTTTGAAAAATTAAATAATTTTCATGCTAGCCTAATTACTATCGAAATTATTCAAGTGTATGGACCATATGAAGGTTATCGACGTGACACCGTACATCTAAGAATGCTGGTCGCAGCCCAGAAACAGTCAGTGATTCAAAATCAAAAAATTAAATTATATACGCGTGTATACTTCAGCCGAGGAATTCTTATTCCCCGAGTAAATATATTTTCCTGAAAAATGAACGAGCGACAATCCTTTGCGCATTCCGCGAGAGAGGAGGAAAGTGCAGCCACCTTAAGAGTAATGGCGATCGGAGACGAAACAAATATACTTTTGTACGTGCGAGGCAAATATAGTGATAAGGCTGATGATAAAGCGCTGTGCCCGATATCTTTGTGATAATAGAGTTGATACCGCTTTGGTAAAGGCAATCTGAAGCGGATAGAATCGTTACCTGGTAAAAGGCTGACGAGCAAAATTTGGCAAATTCACCAGAAGGATTGGCGAGGATATTTTGAAATTTTGACAGTAATAAGAAACACGTTACAGCGGGCAGCAAAGACTGCACTCGGATGGGCAGCCTTGAATTGCGAAATTGCGAGAATCGAAATCATTGACACCGGTATAGCGGTGACTGTCACAAATTGCGACATCACCGTTCATTTTTGCAAGGTTGTCATCCGAGTGGTACAACGCTGCGGCTTAAAGGTGTGCACCACACCACGAATCAATAGGTCTCTGTCGCACGAACGACGCGCGAAAATGTCATTGAACAGTAAAAGTTCATTTAGCACTTGCTAATAAAAACATTAAATTGGATAATAAATTTTTGAATGAAATTTACGAGCGATTAGCAAGTTTTATTTAAACGCTCTACACCGATGAGGAAGTATGGTCTATGAGTTGAGACATTTTTTAGAAGGCATTGTCAGGGTTTACGGTCCCCGTAAGACCCTTTGCTTATTTGATCCCACGAGGGATGAGCATGGGACCACCTGCTTAGTTCACAGGTAACTTTACCTGGGTTGCCCTGGAGCAGAAAAATTGTACGGAGGAACAAAGGGCCCGTCAAGCCCAGCTGGTACTCGTACCTTCCGTACCTTCTATAGACTCTTCAGGAATAAAAGTACCTGCGGAGAGTCTGGGGCTGCCGTGTATTTCTTGTTCTTCATCGAAATGCCTATTTTACCAAAATTCCAATCCTACCGCATTGTCATCCTAGTATTGGAAATGGGTCCATAGAGACCCAAGGCACAGTGCACCCACGTCCCTTTGTAATCGTCCCATCGACTTTCTCGTCTCGTTCCAGCATCGGATAAAATCTCCAAATAGACTTTCTGTATTCATATCGAATAAACAAGAGTACCAACCTAAAAACCTAAGAACGTAACAAAGCAACCCTGGAACCGTAATGATAATAAAAATCAGTCGCGTCGAACAATAAAATTCGACGATTTATCGTTCGATGGGTCATCAACTTACGTAGAGTGCTTATACCAATAAGGAATACTAATACAGTATTGGAAAGATATTAAATACGGTATATCACTTGGAAGAATTCTTCCTGATTAAAGCTGCCATTCAATATTAATTTCAATACGGCTACATCAAAAAGACGATGCATAACACGCGATCAAAATAATTATGCGTTATCTCGAGATCATTGATAATAATAATCTCCAGCTGGAGGATACATTAAAGAGCGAATCGAGGCAACTATTTCGTCTCTCGATTATTCGCAAAAAATCGTTATCGCCGTGGGCGAAGATCGGCCAGATTCAGGATTGTTGCACAATGTGCTTCTAGATAGGGCACAAGGAACATGAAGATTCGCAAAAGTAACCAAAGTTCGCGGACGGCTGATGTTTCCATGCAAAATGCCAAGAGCAGAGTATAATGTGTCTCATTGTTATCAGTAAGTACTGAGGACTCGAAGATTCTCAGGTGACTACTGCGTAATGTCTACCGTCTGAGCTGTAAATTGTAATGAAAACAATGTCGCTACATGCAGGCAGGCCTGAGTAATCTCAGTGGAGGGGACTGCATATCTGCTCGAAGAAGTGACGTTCGATATTTTTCTATCTGACCCACATTCCACAAAGATCCTAGAACTATTCAATATATATATATATATGTATACCATAAAAGATGTACTGGATGCTGGAAAATCGCTGGTGTCTCCGAATCACGTGATAGCGCATGATTGGCTGATTACGAAGAAAAATGTTCTCAGAATTGTTTGAAAGCCATAAATGGACGCCATTCGAAATATGTAAAAACCCCTCTTGATAAGGTAGTTTAATAGTGGCGTCGATTTACGGGACAACGAGTCATCTGCGCCGATAACGATCCTGATAAAAGGCGCAGACACATGCTCAAAGTTCAAACCCAATACGTACACGCACTCAGGATCTGTTGCTACGCGAAAGAGGCGTGGATCGTGCTAATCGATTCTTTCTCGCGTCAGAACAACACTATCCGGATAAGCCAATATTTTTCTTGCGTGTGATTCTGCCTTTTCTATCTATACGTTTTTCGTAATCGTCCTCACGGTACAATATCCAGGTAAATCTGTTCTTTGCTATTCGGCGGTGAATGTCGAGTGTTTGTGTTTATATCAATGATCAAAAGTCCCAAGTGCCATAGTTGCATTCGCCCCCCTATCAACCTTTTAATGCGCGTGTAATCTCTCACCCGTTTCATGGATGCTGCGAGCCGAGCGCAGACGCACGACTGACTCTGGCCAATCAGTGAAGAGTTCCAGGGTCCGGGAGGGGGATACCTCCTAAATACTAAACTATGTCGATGCTCGACTATCACTCTCTAGTACATCAGGCCCAAAGAAAATGAGAGCCTGTGTCGAAGGCGTTTCTTATTGAGATCATCGATAATTATTACTTTAACAGACTGTACTTTGTAAATTTTCTACATTCGACAAGGTCCACAAGTTGGATGTGTAGTTCGTGTTTTGTAAAATTTCATGTTTTACGTGTTTTATAAATCGCTTTAAAGTTCCTGATTGGATTGCTTTTCTTTTTTTTTCAGAGCAAGATACACGATGAAGGGAAAAGCAGCTTTGCTGCTGGCGATTTATTTGGCGACTGCAGTACCCGCTGGTACTACTACAGTCAGGCCACTAGAGTTCCATGAGTCATCTTCTGGACCACCAGGTCCACCTGAGCTACCGCCGAAGAAGTTCCTTTCAATTGATTCTGATCCATCACCTACGAGTTCTTCAATCGAAATTTTGCATTCAAATGTTGAGGAACAGAATGTACTCGTGCCCTTGAAGGTGCCAGCGGATGCTTCCGGATATTCAGAAAGTCCAAAACTGTCAGAAGCTTCAGGACCAAACGTTGGTTCCGCATATCGAAAAACTCGACCGACTCCAGCTGTGACATCTAAGCCAGAGTTGACCAGCTCTAGCTTCGACTTCGAGCATGTTGCTTTGCCATACCTGAGTCCCAAGGACAATCTTCTGCAGGAGATTCGCTCCCTGGAGGAGCAGACCAACAACCAAAAGGTCGGTACCTCGTTGTAAAAATAATATCAGACTCCGAGGCGTTGGTCCATGTTAAATGAACGTCCGATTTGTCTTGTTAGATTCAGGAAGAATTGGGTAAGGCCATCAAAGCCGAAGCCCTGAAGTATCCAATTTACGAAAACTCCAGTACGATAGAGAGTAATGCTCTGAAGAAGCTCCTCGAGGAGGAGGATGTCTACAACAACGACCTCGAAGAAGACGAAGAAGACGAAGACGATGACGATGATGAATACGACGACGACGACGTGGACGACGATATTGACGAAGAGGACATGACGAATTGTCCCCAGTATTGTAGGTGCGACGGACAATATGCTGCAGCTACAAAAGCCAGGTACGAAAATCTTATCAGGTGATTGTGATTCACCTGTTTGGACAAATAATCCAAACGGATTCGATACTATACGCGTTTATCAGATTATTATCCTATAAAAAAAAAAAAAAAAATTGTGTCACTATCTCATGCTGTATTCCAGATGCTCCAAGCTCACGGACGAACAAACGTTTACTGGTGAAATAGCTCATCTGATAATCGAAAATGCTGGTGACATCCGGCTGGAAGATCACGCCCTACGTGCTCGCGGACTTAAGCACGTGGAATCGATAACGTTCGTGGACACCAGAATTTCCGAATTGAATCGCACCGCCTTCGACGGAATTCCATTCCTGTTTGCAGTGAATCTCACCAGGAACGGTCTGATCAGGGTTCATCCGGATACCTTCCGGAACAATAGTCAACTCAGTTTACTGACTATTTCCGGAAATCCAATTCAGTATCCTCAGATGAGAGGAAACGTCGGCAGATTCCTATTGGACGCACCGTCTGTCACTGAATTCGACTTTTCGAACAATGGAATCGGCCGCCTTCCGACATATGCTTTTTTAAAAATGCCTAGTCTCACCTACATTAATCTCAGTGGAAACAAGCTCAAGAGCGTCGAAAAGGCTCATTTCAGTTCTCTTCAATCGCTGGTTGAACTTGATCTGTCGGAGAATCAGATCAGCGGATTTCCAATGGATATTTTCAACAATAAGGGTCTCTATACTCTTCGTGTTTCAGGTACGCAAGAATATTTATACGATAAGTACCAGTTATTATTACCGAATAATTTTGTAAAAATTAAAATTTTGAAATCTGCACAGGAAACAGTCTGTCCACTTTGGCGGTCATCAGGGCTTCCAAACTGACGAGTCTACATGCTTCCCGCAATAAGATCAAGATCATAGCCAAGGATGACCTCATGTTCCTTCCTTCCTTGGACGAGTTAATACTGTCATCGAATGGCTTGAAAAGAATTCATCCGCACGCGTTCTCTGGTCTCAATCAGCTAACCAAATTAGATATCAGTGACAACAAGATCACGTCATTGACGGAGCAGCACTTCAAGCTGAATTCCAGACTTCAGATCTTGCTGATGAATGACAATCCAGGTCTAGAAACGTTGCCCGTCTTTAAGACTGAAAATCAGGAGTATGAAACTTTCAGGTACGTTACATTTCAAATTACCCGCCTAGCGAGGCAATAGCATCTTAATTTTAAATTCAAAATTGACAATTATTATTGACAGTGTCTACCGCCTGGAGTGCGCTGGTTGCGGATTGTCATATCTCGAAAAAGATACTTTCAATGCTATGCCTGCTATAACGTCGCTGAACTTGTCGAGAAATCGCTTGGCCAGGCTTCCCGAGGGACTCCTTAGTCAGCTGTCCTCCCTTCGCGAATTCGATCTGTCTAACAACATGCTGGAAACCCTGGAAAAGAACATGTTCCAAGGAGCTATGACCTTGACCAAGTTGAATCTAGCTGGAAATCCTCTGGTGACCCTGCAGGTCACACCATTCTTCTGGACTCCCAATTTATCCAGACTGGACGTCAGTCGCTGTTCCTTGGAGAGAGTCTGGAGCGAAGCGAGAAAGCCCCTCAAGAGCCTCAGGTATAATTAATATGGAATAGAGTATTAAGAATTACTTTTCTAAAAGCTCGTCTCTATCGACATTTAATTTTGTCAAAGGTTCCTGTCGGTTCGTGAAAACCACCTTCAGCGCATCACGATAGAGGAACTCAGGGCTATGCCGAAGCTATCAGGCCTGGACATTTCGCACAACCCATTGGTCTGCGACGAGGAATTTAACCAGGCTATGCAATGGCTGCTGGAACACGGGGTAACACCAACGGAGACTCTCCGTTACATCAGGAATCGTGTAAATATCGAGGACTATGCGGAAGCCGAAGGAGTCGGCCAATGGAGTGATCTTGCCAAGCTCATCTGCGACAGCCTGGATGAAGGACCACCGCCCAGACCAGTTCCGCACAGACCTAATAATCATCCACCAGTCTCTGGCATCCCACGTGATTCTAATCTTCTGATAGGAGGAGACGAAATCAACGATAATCAGGTATCTATTAGCTTCGCAACGTTATGTTCTCTCGTTGAGATACCTCAGCTAAATTCGAATTATCTGCCTGCAGTTCGATTATGGCCAAGGTCAAAACGGCGAGATCGACAACGTCTGGTCATCCCAGGACCAGAAATACGAATATTACACTGAAGCAAGTCAGCCGCTCTACTATTCTTGGTACAAGGGAACACTCTGGCCGATAGTGACTGTGATCATAGTCACCCTGGCAGTAGTCCTACTGATAGCACACTGCGCTGGATGCCTAGCACGTCGTCATGGACGTGGTCCGGTACTCAGGGCGCCGATGATGCTTCGCCAGGGTCTGGTCGACAACAAGAACTGTGGCTTGGTGTACAAGTCGCTTCAGGAGGAGATCGCCACTCCGCAAATGCCCAAGAGAGGCAGCTTCTATTCCAGCAGTACTTTTCACTACGACAAGATCGTGCCAGAGAGCGTATAATTTGTTCAAAAAGCTTTTAACCTTAATAACGAAGACCGTCTTCTAGAGTAGATGCAGACTTTCGGCCTGATTGTAATTCAGACACCGATAAACAATTTTCAAACTAATTTCAAAATCGACGCTCCATGCTGTAACGAGTGACAGTCGTGCCAGCTTGCACTAATATTTCGATAATAAATTAGTAACGAGTAGCCAGTTTTCGTTTAGGGTGCTTCCCTATTTCGGTGAGCACCATGTATATCCGTTTATTGCATAGTATATTTACTACGTAAGGTATTGTGTTTGAAACAAGCAGAAGGACATAGATCCACTAAAAAACATGTCGCACTGTTAAAAAAAAATACAGCAACAAAATAATTTATACAAATTCCAAGATTTTTAATTGAAAAAAAATCGTAATAACGTTCGGCGTAAAAGAGGCGTCTCTTACGAATTTTATCCACTTCTGCTATCTGGTAGCTGAGATATCACGAAAAAAAAATATTACTACTTAAACATGAAATACTTTAATTTTTTTATATCTCGGTAAATAATTTTGTAATTTTACACGCACGATCGTTAGGCACTTGCCAAGATATACTAAATTAACATCTGTATCTTGGAAGTACTTCCATGATCGAAGCACCTTGAGAATTAGTGAAATAAATAATCCTGAAGAGTGTGAGACAACCATACTTACTGGAGCGGCCTAAGGGACGTTTTTAAATGCGGCAAAGTCCTTACCGAGGTTGGCAGAAGGAAGAGGAAAAGAAACGTAGGGAAAGGCTGAGACTCATTCCGAATTTGGGAATGGGGCACCCAGTCATAGTAATATATGCAGTAAGATGCGTAATACCATAGTATAACACACTCTATGAATAGTATAATGATTAAGAGCTCGATCTGGGCCGTGCAACTGATTGGTTTATTAAGTTCGAAGGACTAACGTCGATAATTTCCCTACTTTATACTATCCACTGTACATAATATATTTTAATAAAATTCTAATTATAGCGAAGCACCAGTCCAGGTAAATACGTGCACGACTAGAATCGGTACATCGGTTATCCTTAATTCCACAGGTATTAATTTTACGTTAGGGTAAACATATTTTTCAATCGTTATCAGAGATTTGCAAATTTTCGCAAACACAACCAATTTCGAGTAAGTCATTGACAAATAGCTTCCCCACCACTCGCGGCCTTGTGCCGTATCTGACGCTGTTGCGAGATAATTCACCAGTGTCGGTGTTCTCGAACATTGACGTAACGGCATGTGTGTTCTTCACCTATTCGATGAGCCAATGCATGTGTGGAGCATGGAGGAGAAACGATGAAGAAGAAGGGATCGAAGCAACGAAGAGAAACAGCCAGGAAAGTGACTTCTCGACAACCCAGCTGGTAGAACGACGCGAGAGGTTGGGAACTCGTATTCCTTGCTGATCATTTCATTTTTTTTTTTAATTTCTTAATACCGTTTCACTGAAAATGTTGCCAAGAAGACGAGTTGTGGATTTGCTGCAGGTTATTTCGTCACAATCGTAAGTAGAGATGCATTGAAGTGCAATTAAGTGGGTCAGTGTATTCAGTGCAGCTATGCACCGCGGGATAGATATTTAAGTAGCGCTTAAAAGCGTTGTGTACGTTGCTTTATTGACAGGGCCAGTATTCGTTTTGAGAAATTCTTTAAGGTTGAACGACCTCCGGTAGATAATTTATATACGGCGCGAAGCGGACGATAAGAAGTTACGTTTCCATAAATTTGATAACTCCGAAAATTTGCATTCTTTCAGATGCAAGTGTCCGGCTCATGGAAATCCTGGAGGTGGAATTTTTCATAATCATGGAAATGCACGCAGCACCAATGCGACTACTGCGCCATCCAAGGAATATGCATTTGAGGTAAATTCGAAAGAGTCAAAATTGACGCGTGGAAAGAATTGCGTGAAATAAATAAAACGGCGCTCGTGGCTTCCGAAGCTTACGTAACGTGTTGACAAGAAATTGAACATTAGTGACGCGTGAAACGTATCAAATTAAAGAACCGGGAAATCGGACTAGAATAGTTCTCAGAAGATAAGGAGCTACCACCTTGATAAAATTTACACTCTACACAAAGATAAAATGAAATCAATGATGAACGCGTTTGCAGGTGTAAAAAGATTGAATTAAAAAAAAAGTATAATAATTATCCTACGTTACGATTAATCGACGGATTGTCACTTAACAACACGTGTGATTTTCCAGATGGCCTGTTCCACTGTCAGGTACGGAATTGGCGTGACACGTGAGATCGGAATGGATATGGAGAATTTTGGAGCTAAGAAGGTCTGCTTGATGACAGATCCGAATCTTGCCAAACTGACACCTGTCAAAACAGTCGTAGACAGCTTGACTAGGCACAGCGTAAACTTTGACGTCTACGACAAAGTCCGAGTGGAGCCAACGGAAGCCAGTTTGGAGGACTCTATAAAATTTGCAAAAGAGGGCAAATTCGATGCTTACGTAGCAGTGGGCGGTGGGTCGGTAATGGACACTTGCAAAGCAGCAAATCTGTACGCGAGCGATCCGGAAGCCGAACTGCTGGATTACGTGAATGCGCCGATAGGCAAGGGCAAACCGGTGCTCGTTCCGCTGAAGCCACTGATAGCAGTTCCAACGACATCCGGAACAGGTTCCGAAACGACGGGTGTTACGATCTTCGACTACAGACCATTGAAGGCCAAGACGGGAATCGCAAATCGGGCGCTTCGGCCGACACTCGGCATTATTGATCCTAATCACACGTTGACTCTACCCGAAAGGGTCTGCGCCTATTCAGGCTTTGACGTCCTGTGCCATGCACTGGAGTCCTTCACCGCCATTCCTTACAGCGAGAGGACCCCCTGTCCGACCAACCCGATTCTGAGACCCGCTTATCAGGGCAGCAACCCCGTGAGCGACGTATGGGCTAGGTATGCCCTGCAGGTCATGAGGAAGTACTTTGAAAGGGCGGTCTACAATCAGGATGACTTGGAAGCCAGAAGTCACATGCACCTGGCCAGCACGATGGCCGGAGTTGGTTTTGGCAACGCGGGAGTTCATCTCTGTCACGGATTGTCTTATCCTATCAGTGGGAACGTCCGCACTTTCCAACCGGAAGTAAGAATTTTTGACTGTTGAAATAGTTTGGAAATCGGCAACGGGCATTTCAAAAAATGCATTTCCTCTACAGGGATACAGCAAGGACCATCCGATCGTGCCACATGGACTGTCCGTTGTCATTTCGGCCCCAGCTGTCTTCTCGTTCACCGGAAGTGCTTGTCCGGAAAGACACTTGGAAGCTGCTGAATTACTGGGAGCGGATGTGGCTAATGCCAAGAGGGACGATGCTGGTAAGATCTTGGCTGATACCGTCAGAGGGTACATGAGGATTATGAAGGTCGAGAATGGACTGGCCGAACTGGGATTCAAGAAGGAAGACATTCCGACTCTGGTCCAGGGAACTTTGCCGCAGGTAGATTTTTCTATCTTACTCGTTTATAGGCTTTGAAGGAAGTAAAGTTTAATTTGAATATTTTTCTCTATGCTCAGCATCGTATTACTAAACTGGCACCGCGAGAGCAATCCGAGGAAGATCTTGCGGAGCTCTTCGAGAAATCATTTTCGATTTACTGAAAAGAAGGAAAAGTCGAAACCTGCAACATCAAGTGAGGAACCAGTATAGACAATTAGCATTGTGGAACTGTATTTTTCTATCGTGTACCAAAACTTAACAAATTAGTTAGCCAAATACCGACTGATCCGAGTCTTGTTTAATTACGATACTACAAATTAAGTTCTAAACGCTCCACAAGGCTTATCTCTTCACTGATATCCCAATAATGAATTTTTTGTATAAAGTTTGCAATAAATAATTTTTCTACTGCACGTCTACTTGCGGTACAGGATATCCATGCGAGTATCTCTTCTTTCGATTCCTCGAGCGTAACTGTGTATTGTTTGAGTTTGACGATAATTTTGAAAACAAACAAATTATTCAGCTTACGCAAGATTGACTAACGGGCCCCCAAATTAATCCAAGTTCCGTAAACACTCGAGGCCTCTCCGTAATGATAACTCTTTCTAATTAAATACAGTGTAACATAGTTTTTCGTAATTCTACTAAAAATCGGAAAATACGAGTCTATAAATACGAAGAATTACCGTTTTAATTTCATCACTGAACTCTTCATGATGGATGAACATAGCTGACGACACACTGCAACTACTTTCTTCAATCTATCCGATAGTTCACTCGTCGACATTGAATGCTCCAAATAAATCGTTAAGTTTATAAATACTGACGTACGCACTACGAATCAATAGGTTTCCCATTCAGGATAGACTCACACGGTCAACTAGCCACGTGTACTCAAGCACCGAGAGTCTCTATAAAAAGCAACGATTCTCCCTTTGGAATATCTCAGTCTTATAATTAGACTGACTCTTCGCGGTGGTAAACCAAGGAACGTACCCACTCGGTGAACATTCTACTTGCTAACTCAAACTTTGCACAGAGTCGCACGAGTTCAATAACGAGAAGACAGATGATTTTCATAACACTGGATTTTGAGCTCGAGAGTCATTTTATCTGACTTGTGCGAAACTTCAGATTATTGACCATAAGCACAGCTCAAATATTCCACAGCTTTGTGCTGCAGTGAAAATAACGATGGTACATATAAAATAAATCAATAGTAAATAATGGCTACGATCGGGATCAATGGATTTGGTAGAATAGGTAGAATGTGCCTGCGAGCATGTCTTGAGAAGGAACTCGAGGTACGAAATATGATATAATGAAAAAAAAAAAAAATAATAAAATTTATCAAAAAATATTGAAGGTGAGACACCTGAACGATCCGTTCATCACGACGGATTACATGGTCTACCTTTTCAAGTACGATTCGACTCATGGCCAGTATCCTGAACATGTAGACTGCGAAGGGGATGCATTGCTGATAGGTGGTAATGATAAGGAAAAAAAAAAAAAAGTACCCGTGATCCCCTGCCGTTATTAAATTATTAATTGTTCACGTTGCGTAAATCGAGAGCGACGGATATCAACGTCGCAGGAAAAAGATCCTTCGAAGATCAAATGGAAGGATCTGGGTGTGACATTCGTCGTAGAGGCCACTGGAGTGTTCACTACCTTGGAAAAAGCGAGCGTGAGTGAAGATTTCATGATTTTATTGCCCATTTCGTCGGAGGGACAATTTCGAGTTGACGTCATTTTTTTTTCATCGGTTTGCCAGTAAATCACGTGACCCGACTTGACGTAATTACTTGTACGTTACTGCTGCGTGCAGTCTAGCACGTTGTCATTCTAGCGAGTCCTTTCACCATACGTATAAGGATTGCGTCATATTGCTCAAATGGAATTATTTAGATAGCACCATTGATTGACAGTTGCATATAGATGGGGGTGCCAAGAGGGTTCTGATAACCGCACCATCCATCGATGCACCCATGTACGTTTTCGGCGTGAATCATCGCTGCTACGATCCGAAAAAGGGACACGTCGTATCGGCCGCTTCGTGCACGACCAACTGCGTTGCGCCAATTGTCAAAGTGATGCACGACAAGTTTGAGGTTATCGAGGCAATGATAACGAGCGTGCACGCAACGACCGCAGCACAAAAAACTGTGGACGGACCGACGGGAAAAGTAACTAAATTCTGAGACCGAACGTAGAATTCGAATTTTCAACGTAGAATTGCAGTTGTGGCGCGACGGCCGAGGGTGCCTTCAGAACATCATCCCTACGTCGACCGGAGCTGCAAAATCACTGGGGAAAATAATTCCCGAACTGAAAGACAAAGTTTCTGCCATAGCGTTTCGCGTTCCCGTGCCAAACGTTTCACTGTGCGACATTACATTCAGGTATCCTAGACTTTAAACGATAAGGGTAGATCTCTTCGTTAAGGAATTTTGGAAAATTCCAATACGAAAAAGTTCATTCCCTTTCGAGCACTGGGACAGCTGGGCTTACAGTAGATATTATCGATCGTCAAGGGTCAACAAGCCTACGACGTACGACGAAATCAAGAGGACCGTGAAGGAAGCGACGGAAACTGAATTCAAGGACATAATGGCCTATACGGAAGACGACTGTGTTTCATCCGATTTTAATCACACGACGTATTCCTGTATCTTCGATGCGAAAGCCGTCATTCCACAAACCAGCACGTTTATAAAAGTCATCGCCTGGTAATTCAAATCGATTTACAATTGAGTTCTATCTCTGATTAGAGCATCGTTTCTCAGGTACGACAACGAGTACGGATATGCTCACAGAATAGTGGATTTGCTGAAGTATATGGACGACCCTGATTCTAAAAACGTGCATCAGGTAGGAGAAGATGAGGATGACGACTGAGTCCGTATCGCGTTCCGGTAAATGTTCTTGTAATCTTGGAAGAAATAAAAAGAGATGAAAGAGCTGAGTGTGAATATATGTAGTTAAAATGCTATTTCGCAAAGAGGAATAAAAACGGATTCTGGATATTGATATGAGAATCAGAATAACTACGTGTGTATCTGCTTCGATGTGGGATAAAACGTCGGTTGAATCTCGCGCTGTCCTGCACGTCGATACTGGCACGTACGGAGACGATTCACGTGACCCGAGTACGGCCGAACGAGCCGAACAGCCATCCCTACCGTTGAGCTCCTCCGCCATTACGAAGTAGACGCGTAACGCGCATACGCAGACGTAGAGCCGGTTATATTACTGTTCGGTGCCCTTCAAATGACACTGTTTCCGTGCTAGCCGCAGTGTAAGGTTCTGTTTCGCCACGTAAGTAATTTTCGTCACTCATCTCCACGACGTCCAGCATCCTTAGATTCCTTAGCAAAGCGTCGAATGTCGGTTGTCATTCAGAAAATACAGAAAACGTGATATTTTTTACGAGGAACGGTATTCGACGGGCGATGGCCAGTGTTGTAATGGAAAATTTGTTTCTGCCGTATCGCCAGCTTATTCCATATTTGATCGTCCTATTACCGGCCTCTTGAGTAACTTCCTAATTGGCATATTTCAGTCAAACGTTAAGATCTTTGTTACTGCAAGTGCTACTAGGTTATTCCGGTTCGTCGATCTATGAAAAATCTAGAAATTCGCTACGGTACGTGCAAATTTTCACGTAGCGGCTGTAGTTTTATGTCTGAGGATAGAATTGATTTTCTTCGTTCCGCGATTTATATTAAGGCTCGTATCAAAAGATCTGAATTCGGAGAAGATGCCGCTACGGCTCACAATTCGCAGTTCGCCATTTTGTCAGTTATATCAGCTCGTTATAATGGGAGCTGGGGCGCTGTCAATCTGTCATGTCGCTACGCGTTCCCTGACCTAATAAATACGGAGCATCGAGAATAGCTTTTGCAAATGAATTCAGCCACCCTTGGATCTGGCACGATCTCCAAGGTCATGCTAGGGGTCACCAGAGTGCACACTTAGCAATGACATTGGCAAGAGCACGCTCTTCTCGACCTTGAATGACCTCTAGGAGTGTTACAACATTTAATAAAATTTAACGATTTCATTAAATTCTTCTTTGTCTCTACATGAACTCGCCCAATAAGCCACTGATGTGTTTTTTCCCTTCATTTACATATTTTGGAACTTGACATTGTTACATTGTAACTACAATTGTTAATCGTGAAACTGTAACAGTGAACAAGCATCAGACTTGCTACTCGATCATTTCCTCAAATTCCAGCTTTATGTATTCTGATTTTTTATTTTTACAGTTATCCTCCGAAAACCAAAAACATGAGTAAAATTGGAATCAACGGATTCGGCCGTATTGGTCGTCTGGTCCTGAGGGCTTCCCTCGAACGTGGCGGAGAGGTGTGTCTTTTTTTCTATTACTTTGATAAAAATTAGTGGTTCAACGAAATGACTATTTTATAATTCCTTCTTGAACAGGTCGTCGCCATCAACGACCCGTTCATCGGTCTGGACTACATGGTCTACATGTTCAAGTATGACTCCACCCACGGAAAGTTCAAAGGTGAAGTTACTGCCCAGGACGGTAATTTGGTTGTCAACGGCAAAAAGATCGCCGTCTTCAGCGAGCGTGACCCCAAGGCCATCCCCTGGGCCAAGGCTGGTGCTGAATACGTCGTAGAGTCTACCGGCGTTTTCACCACAATTGAAAAAGCTTCAGTAAGTAAACCATGATTTGTAACTTTCATGTGCAAGGTCCGTGCCAATCCTAATTCATCGTTCATGTTTTATAGGCTCACTTGGAAGGTGGTGCCAAGAAAGTCATCATTTCTGCACCCTCTGCCGATGCTCCCATGTTCGTCGTTGGTGTCAACCTCGATGCCTACGATCCCAGCTACAAGGTCGTCTCTAATGCTTCCTGCACCACCAACTGTCTGGCTCCTCTCGCTAAGGTTGTCCACGATAACTTCGAAATCGTCGAAGGTCTCATGACTACTGTTCATGCCACTACTGCTACGCAGAAGACCGTTGATGGTCCTTCCGGCAAGGTAGGTTAAAAAATGAACACAGCACCTTGAAGTGTCGTATCCATGTGATTTTCTAATATTATTAATTTTCCTGTTCAGCTGTGGCGTGATGGACGTGGTGCTGCTCAAAACATCATTCCTGCGGCTACTGGTGCTGCCAAGGCAGTAGGAAAGGTCATTCCTTCTCTGAATGGTAAACTTACCGGAATGGCTTTCCGTGTTCCTGTTGCCAATGTTTCCGTCGTCGATTTGACTGTCCGTCTCGGCAAGCCTGCGACCTACGACGCTATCAAGGCCAAGGTCAAGGAAGCTGCTGCCGCAGGTGGTCCTCTTGACGGTATCCTGGGATACACCGAGGATGATGTTGTCTCTTCGGACTTCATCGGCGACAACCGCTCCAGCATATTTGACGCTAAGGCTGGAATCCCGCTGAACGACCAGTTCGTTAAACTCATCTCCTGGTACGATAACGAGTTTGGCTACTCCAGCCGTGTTATCGACCTCATCAAGTTCATGCAGACCAAGGACCAGTAAAGAGTCCTAGACGAGGAAATGCCCGAGTCAACGTAATCATCCCCAAACACTGCTTCTGTCGTTTTGCGCCCTTTTCGAAGGAATCGTCATTGTGGTCAAAATGCTGGATGGACGTTGGTATTCACGGTCATGGATAGATGTAGTGTTGTAAACCGAGAATCGGGGCGAGGGTGAGGGGAAGGGGACGTACTGTTCGATGGGATTCGAAGAGTCGACGTTCCCGTTGTTACAAATTCTTATGAGAAGATTGTTCCGTCGATATCTTCCCCGCTGCCACGAGTACAAACTATAGTCTAGCCGACTATTAACTTCGTAGACAGTTTTTCGTTTTGCTGATTCAAGGATTAATGAAAAATTTTTTTTTAAATAAATCCTTAAGTGATATCCCTCGCCTTGTACTCCGAACTTTTAAAAAATTTCATGAAACGCGGTCTATGATTGTTCGATGTAATTTGCATAGTTCATTGTAATTCCAACTATGATGATAATTACACACACACTTTTACGTGTCAACGGTTTTATCATCCATTCATTCAGCACCCTCAAGAACTACACGAAGAATATTATAATTCTTTTCTTCTCATTAATATTATATTATTTTTCATTCGAACATAGATATTAATAAAAATCACTGAAATCCCAAGATAATTGTTTCTTTTTTTTTGCCAATCTAATTTACATTAACATCCCACCTCACTAGACAGACTAATAAGAATAAATCGATTGGGAAGTAACTTTATATACATTATACACCGTATTTATACAATTACAAAAATGCTTCTTAATTCTCTAATCGTTGACTCGTAGCTACAGTTTCTCATTGCCTGACGGAATTTCCCTGCTATGAACAGCGAAGATTCTCACGTCGAGAGAAATTGGCAACCGTTAATAATAATGATAACAAAATATCGTTCTTTGTATGGCAATGGCACAGAAAAACGTCAATCAATCAATTCGTCTAAAAGAAAATCGTACGCGAACTACAGGCGAATTACGAGTCTATAATACAGAATGTCGGACGCGTGCCAGGCGCAATTGATATTGCATTGAGATCCAGTACCAGAAACTGACAAGATCATAAATTTCTTTAAATTAATTTTCGATCGCAAACTCGCATCACAGTCTCCGCGTAAAATTATTGGGTATTTTTGCGAGGGCAGTGAAAAATAAAAAATACTAAAGGGGACGAAGATGAAAAATACTTTTACGTAAAAAGGAACGTTCTTCCGATAATGAAGTCGGCATTGATTTTTTCCTCCACGACTCGAGACATCAAACAGTTGCTTCTCTCTTTCACAACACGGCTTCATATTCTTTAACACTGTCTATATATAATATATGTATATGTAATTATATGATACAAAACTATCCGACTCAAGCGCACCAGTCAAACTTGACAGTTGCCATACGCCTTGAAGATCTGGGAGAACGCTTCGATATTTTTCAAAGAATTTAAACGTTTATTCCATTCTTGTTGCGCTCGTAGCAAGATAATCCTGTATATATATTTTTGCATCTTTTTGCTTAGTCATTTCACAATGATCTGTAAGGCTCTGGTCACCGAGTGACCGACGCGTTATCACGACATGCATAAATATAATATCAACGGGCAGATATATTCTGTTAAGATTCAGTGAATAAAAGTATAAGACATGGCAATGTACAGAGGAGAACTGGTTAATGATGCTAATTTCACAGGACAGAGATAGGATGTAAGATATTCCATTGCCCCGTTCAAGCAAAAGAAAGTACGTCAAACTTTTCACATGGTCGATTAATGTTCAAGATAACTTTTGAAACTAGGAAATGATGAAAGCTAAGTCAAAATTAAACTGATCACCAGGAATACTGGATGGGGAAAAAATAAATTGGTCTAAGGAAAGTAGTCTAGGACGATACGACGATTATGTGGAAAGATGAGACTCGGGAGAGAAACCAGTGAAAGTATAGATTCCTAGAGGAATTGTATCGTATGGAAGATGAGAAGAAGAGGAGGAAACGAAGAGACGAATGAAGAGAAACGAAAAGGATCGATCAGGTCAACAGCAACAATTTCGCACGCAGGTTGATCCGTTCTTGAAGTGCCGATGCAAGTTCACGAGTCAGTTCCTCGCAGACAAGTCGTAGTTCCGCATTTCTTTCTCTCAGTTCCTGCAAGTTCAACCTCCTGGGATCTTCGGGGTCGTCCTTGGCGGCGTCGTCGTCGTTGCCATCGCGTTCTACGAAAATTTACGAGAAAAAGCAGCAATAGAGTGCAAAACCTTTGAATCTAGCGAAGCCAACAAAAATTGCTAATGATTAATGTATGTCACCAGTGCTAATGATTTTAATGGAATAATCATCGTGCTTCTATCTCTATCTAAATCATGCTTCTTACTTGGACTGGGCTTTCTGTAGATATGGAAAGCTCCGCAGACTCCAGCAAATTGCTGAGATTGCTGAACGTTACTGCTTTCCACTGGTGGATTCTCAGGCGCGTCACCTTTTGGCGAGAAATGCGAGAAATCGGCAACGAAACCCTGACTGTCACCGGGTGCCTTCTGACCTTCGCCCTCGCTTCTCTGACCCACGAGCTTCCGCGGTGAAGTCTACCGATACAAACGCAATCCGGTGTCGAACGAGGAATCAGCAACGAGACACAGAAAGACTAAGTGAGACACACGAGAAGAATAGAGAGAACGAGACTCACGATTCCCGGTGATACTCTTGGTGGTACCAGAGGTGGTGCGCCCAGGAAACTTTGACCATTTTTACCTACGCGACCAAAACGTAAATTCTTACCCTGATACTACAATACTTGGCACAATACAGGAACGTGACTAACGGTAACCATGATCCGATTGGAAGGTCCACTTACCTAATTTGTTTAGATCAAGACTAGAACTCCTGGCGTGCGTTCTGTAAGGTCTCGGGGGCGGTGGCGGCGGAGGTTCCTTTTTCGGCGTCACTATTATTGATTCCTCGGGAGGTGGCAGTGGTTTTTTTGCCAAAGGTCTCTGAACCATATTGATCGAAGGATACTGACTTTCCTCGTCTCCTAAGGTCGATCCGTTACTGTTATTCCCATTGGCGCCCGATGCTAGAATCGCTGCCTCCGGTGTCAGTCGTAATGGTACCGGATGTAGAATCTTAGGATCTCTCTCTACAGCTGCCTTTTGGAAGTCAAAGTTTACTGGCTTTGGTCCAGGACTCGTTAAGGTACCGCTGGTTCCGGTTGGCGAATCCACGAATTTTGTCCACTCTTTACTCTTGTCTCTGGTATTTACGGTACTCGGAGGGCTGCTCTGAGTTACTGCAGGTGCTGGCTGGACACTCGGTGGGGTTGTCGTCTTTTGCATTGCTAGGAGTACAGCCAGCGATGGTGGCAGAACGTCTGGTAAGGGTACGTGGTTTCTTCTCAGAACAACCAGATGCATCGCTACGTAGAATTCTGCGAGGCTTAGTGCTCCGTCTCGAGTAACGTCTGCTAACTGCCAAATGCGTCTTAATTCTGCTACAGGAAGTCGAGACTTTTCGAAAAATGTTCGAGCTACTGTTCCTGCCAAAAGACCTTCAGGTCCAGATTGTAACAAGTTAAACTGAGTTGTATAATAATCCAGCTGCTCCTCACTAATTGTCCATACTTCCTCTGGTGGAAATCCTGATCCATCACCATCCCCATCAGCCTCATCGCTACTGTGACGCTCAGAGCTCTCTTCTTCGGTTCCTAGGAGTTGTCGCTGTTCCTCTGACACTAGAAGACCTTGCCATTCGCTAGTCACAGAGTCTAATATAGTTTCTCCACCCATGGTGCCATCGTTTCTCTCTTGAGTAACACTATTAGTAGGTGTAGGGGAATCTGTACTTCCACCAGCCTCTCTTGGAGATTCAGCCTCACTTTCACTCTCCGTTGTACTCTCTGGCACTCGACCTCCTGATCTACCTTTGGAGCCTCTTGTGGAATCTGAACTTCTGCCACCTTCCTCGTCTCCCGAAGTTGGCCAATTGAATCTAGGTAGAGCTATAACATCGAGGGAGGTCGTCACAGCATCTCTAAATATTTCCAATCCAGACTGATGAGCTGCCACTAGCTTGAGAGCAGCATAAAATTGTTTTCTGCTCAAATGAGTTTGTCCCTTGGCACTGACGCATATATCCAAAATCTGTTGGCAACATAAAAAATACAACTTATCTTAACTATTACAGACTGCGCAACTTTCCTATAACATACTCAAGGAATCTGAAAGATTGTAAGATTCTAATCCATACAAGTGTACTGTATGAACAAATGATGTCAGAAACGGTACAGTAGGTAACATTATATACCTATGCACCGATCCGCTTAAATATCTAGTAGCCAAGTAGCAAAGTAGCCCATCATGAGTATAATAATAGTGACAATTTTTACCTTCATGGTGACGTCGCGGGGTAGATTGGCCGAGCGAAGCAATTCAGCTGCTTTGACGACAGGAACACTCTCGCTTTCACAATTGTCACAGCAATAAATGAATATATCGCCATAATATCGGTGCTCCGTCTCGGTCAGCTGTAAGTTCGCCACGGTGATCGAGTCCCAATCCATCTTGGCGGATTAGATTCTGACTAGACTTTCCTCAGATCACTCAGCTCTACTCGCAAACTATGCCTTTAATTCCTAAACGGTCTAATCACATCTCGCACTGTACCCGGTAAACACGCTGACTCAACTGTCTCTTGGGTACGCAAAATGACGATTGCAAACTACACCCTAAATATCAGGAAACGTTTCACGTCCGCCATGTTTCTTGCAGTTTGACATTCCTATAGCCTGCGTACCTCACTGTTGCATACTCGAAAAATATTAAGTTTGAGTTCTGACACTTGTTTGTGTTTTTAGAATCCACTTTGCAATTGTGCTCCTGTCTTTAAAAGAACCAACCGTGGCATTTCAAATTTATTTAACGACAAATTAGTAATCATTGGGTATATAAGACTTTGCGCAGTGGCGCCACCTATCAAATAAAGGCTGTACTACTAACTCCTCTAGATAAAAATGTTTCTTATCGTCTCCCATTTTCACAGTAACAGTAAGTAATGCTACTGAAATTCGCAAAATCTATATATTGCTTAGAATACCTGATTCGATGTCATAGATATCGGAGAATAATATAAGTAATCTTTCACCAGGACAACGAGTCGGACAACATAATAATAAAGTTTAATTTCCCAGGTATTCATTTTTTTTACATTTATCTTTGCACCAGCCGTTCACAGCTAGTCATACTCTTATTATTTTACAAAAGATTTGAAATATTCTCTTTCATACCCGATAATATTGCCCCCATCGGGAAGCCATCCAGGTTTCGCTCTGTTTCCTCGAAGGAGTGGATTACAATGCCACTGTCGTGTAAGACGTGGGTGTTGGAATGCCAGGAGATAAACGAACGACATTAATGATTCGTGCTAAGAGCATAAAGTGTCCGCTAACTCGTAACATACCAAGTATCAAAGACACAACAAACTCTTTGAATTTCCAGTCCAACGATTTTTCCTTGTCTTTGCAGATACGAATAATTCATTCAGAGTTCCCATAAAGACGCAAGAATCCACAAGAGCCACGAGCACAGAGTTACGTGTTAAGGAACTAAACAAACATATACCAGTAAACGTGTAAAGGATGTTATATGTGTTTAGCATAATCATCAAGTCATCACCATCTTGCGGAGGCTGCTGCCAGTCTCGAATCTGTCAACCGTGCGGCGACTCTGAGATTAGAGTGATTTTGATTTATCGAATTGTCAGGCAGCGTGCGTGATGAAATATTAATTAGATCACCGCACCCACCTCTCAGGAATTTGGTCGTTAATCGAATACAGTCCCCGTGGAAACTATGCCACCCACTGATAAAAGGATCCTCGCCAGCCATAGGTAGTCAAATCTCGCATCTCCATCCAAAGAGGGTCGTACCCGTAGATCGCGACGCATCAACGTACACCACGAAGATCCTTCCCCCAAGAGATTTCCGGCTCCAATAGTACGTTTCAGAATTTGGCCAACAGTGCTTCGCCCAATTGACCAACAACTTTCCCACGGTGCAAAGTATTTCAAAGCGAAATAAAAAAAGTCAACGAGTGACAAAATGAACCCAGTGTCTATGGTACCTGGAAGGAAATAGTGCGTAGGCAACTTTATAGCGTATGCAGTGCTTACAATGTGGAACGTGTCACGTATGGCCGATCCGTGGCATGGCATTAACGCAGAATTGTTTCGATCCGATCGTTAGCTCGATAATGGTCTCATGTCAACTATCAAGGACTCCGATCGGCCACCGGCTGGACAAGACGCCAATCCCGTCCCCCGGGTGTTCCTCGGACCTTTCGTTTCCTCGTCTCAACGGGACACGCCTCGTTCCCAGCTTCCTTCATGCCTTCAGCAGCCTTTAGACACCTGGCCCCAGTCGCTGATCTTGCACAGGACGAACCAGGATCCGATACGAGGGCTTCCCTCGCCAATGAATTCGTTCTAGAGGAATGATCTCGATTCGTCGCTAATTTTTCCTAGAATTCAACAGGCGACAAACGACCCTGGTCCTAATTCGGGAGAGACACCGTGGTACAGAGTCTTCAAGGATTTGGCAATACAGCCCAGAGGAAGTGACAGGACAATGCAGCTGCCTCGTGTCAGACGCATTCACGACTAATCAACGGGTATCTATTGGCAATCGATTAGTAATTCTGGAAGCACGAGTTCCTGGCGAATTTCCACGGATTTACCAAAAATCTAAAAAAACGGGGAATGCACAAGGTTGCGTTACGAACTGGAATTTACATTCCAGTGGAACGAGTCTCTACTCAACCAGACAGAGGAAGAACAATGAAGGATCGTTCTTCAAAGCCGGCCGTCCTATCCCAACCACGTTTTCAACAGGATCGTAACTGCCGTTTCCATCGAACGACGCTGCTACACGACCAGTCGTCTTACGATCTCTCTATAATTCACCACAACGCCAAGAACTGCGTCGTTACCTGCAGCCACACGGTCGATGTCTCGAAACGACCAGGACCTCCAGTTACCTGTCATCGAGTGACTCGATTCGCAAATAGAGTCATCAGCGTTAAGGAGAAGTTCGAGCGAACGTACTGTACGAGGAGAGACACGTGTGAAGCATGTGGTTGAGGAGCGGAGACTCTCTCTCTCTCTCTCTCTCTCTCTCTCTCGGACTGTGCAGAAGGAAGGAAGGAACTGAGGAAGGAGCAATGTCGTGCCGTGTGGTCCTGTACCGAAGAGTGGGCCACGTACGCACACCGCGTGTGCCAGTGAAAGTGTACGTCTGTCAGCCCCACCCTGGGGCCCCTACGTATTCGAAGTTGTGGTCGCCGAGGTTTTATACGCTACACGGGTGGAATCATCTGGGGCAAATCGCGCCGGAGCCCGGACGTGCTAACACATTGGTATATATGAGCCGCAGAGCGCGACGGGACTTCTGACAGAGTCGACACGTGTCATCGTGAGAGACGGAGACAGAGTCAACATTGACATCAACGTCGGTATTGACTCAAGTTTCGCGGTTGTAATCGCCCAATGATAGTTACGCGATCGGCGAACGTGCATCTCGCGTAAAAGCATCGGCAGTTTCCGGTTCTTTCATCGCTGCGTCCCTTATATCCTTCGCGTCGCCCTGCGCTTCCACTGTCTCCTCTGGTGTCTCGCTTGCCTGGACGGACCTTTGACTGGCACTGGATTCGCGGGTGGAACGATAACGAGCGATCTCTCCGGTCTTCCTTCGACTCGTTTGTTTAGGAGGCTGAAGACTTAAAATTTAAGTGGTCGTTCTACACGTGGACCCGAGTGTCTCTGGGAACGATGAGACAGCTACTCGAATTGATCCTCCTGGTAAGTGATTAGTTCATTACGTTCTATGGGTATCGGGAGCACCTTTATTTGAGAGAATTGGGTGGCAGTGAAGGTTGCCGGTGTGTAGTAGCGTTTTGGTATTTGACGACTGTTAACGAGTCGCTTAACGAGACCTAACGAGATCGATCGTTAGCTGGTGTCAGAGGAGTCCCAGCATCCCGGAATGAAAATACATAAAGATAAGGCCAAAAAGCTCCCACCCTGTATCGCGTTGTACCCCCTGATCGTTTTAATTTATCAGAACAGTCGGAGGGTATATGCGCGATGCAGCGATGGGCGAAAGAGTCACCCAGCATCTTCTCTGGAGTCACGTCCAGCCTCCTGAGGTTCCCAGACAAGGATCGCACACGGGATCCTGGAATCGTAACTTCACCCACTATCGAGAGCGCAGCCGTCGTTTCTCTGACAATCGTGATCTTGAACTCTCGGCAAAGTGAACGGCAGCAGCTACACGTACCTTGCATCTCGTTATGTAACCTCCGACATTCCTCTATCACTGCCGATTCTCAAAGGTTCTCATCTCATTGTCTTAATGCGCTCGACGTAATCGACGTCCCGTGGGAGCAGCGGGAACGATGCGAGATCCTGTAAATTTCTTTTTCAAAATACCAAACGCGGACGTTCTATTAATGTTTTTTTCATTCAAGGTTCCTCATCGATTTCCCACCAACCGTCCCACGTAATTAGACAGGACATTCGTGTCTACAGGTATAATTGTCTTTGTTGTTTGAGGAAAAAAAAGAAATGTGGATTCTAGAGTTTCGCAAGGAGCCGAGTACTGGACTCTCTCCGCCTCTTGACAATGAAGGGCTGGTGAGCCTTGAACGGAGTGCTCTCCCCCTCTTCCCCCCTCGCCCACCCAGAGTCACTCCAGTAACGAGACCAGATCACAGATAGTGCCTCTCCCTCTGCGCTTCGCGGAATCATTCAAAGAGGAAGGTCCCTCGAGCAGCAACAGGCACGCTGGCCGCTTCCGTTCCCGTTGGGACGATCGTCGCTCCGATTTTGGGCTCCGAGGAACGACGAAGGAACTCGAGGTTTGGGGGCCTCGGCAAATCCGGGTTGACTCACGCAATTTCATTCGAGTCGAGAGCTCGCTGACCCTGTCTCCGTGAGCAGTTAAATTTATCGAGATTTAATTATTAGCGATTCTCGACGTCTTCGGTCTTCGCGTGCCGCAGCTGGCTTCTGCGATAGGAAATGATAAAACGGTAGGACCGTGAAGGGGAAGCTGGGATATTGATCTCGAAGGAGAATAAAGTTTTCTACAAATTCATAACGACAGGTAGCGACTAGGGTCTGGTGGGATGATGATTAATCAGCGTTCAAGCTGTTAATAACAGTGATCTTGGCTCTCCAGTCAGATATGATCTATAATCGTACTAATGAGATAATTCCTACCTAGACCTCAGCGAATGCTCAACTACTTTACTTTTAACTTGCTACTGTGGAACACGCCATTAGGTATCAGCTGATTTGCTTACGCATTTCATGACCAAACTGTCTTACGATCAGGCCAATTTCTATGGGACCGCGGCTGTCGGATTAGTCGGGATTCTCAGTGAATTCTTTTTTAATTCGGAGCACCGTTACGATTGGGTCGACTTGGCTTTAGAATTTGTCTTTGATGTGACGTCTCGTTTGACAGGTGTTGCTGACAGGTGGTCAGGCCGAACCTTGTTCAGAGTACGGATGTCCACATAGGCCTCATCACGAGCCGTTTGTCCCTGCGCCACCAGGACACACTCCAAGATGTGCCAAACCGGGCCAGACCTTTTGCGAGACCCTGGACCATTATCCGCAGTAAGTACGAGAGAGCGAAGGAAGAAGTTAATTAACCTTACAGAATTTAAAATGGGAATTAGAATTTCTTGCTCCGCCTCTGATCTCTTCATTTCGCTCATTTGGCCAAGAACACTCCTGAGATTCGGTCATTGAATTTAGGACTTGAGCGATTCTTGAGTCAGCGTGACGTCACGACGCCGCGACGCTCGGGCTGTCAAATCCGACGGTAGCGTCGCTTGGAAGGGGTTCTTGAACGATGCACCGAGCGACTGACCAGTACACTGGTTAGGTCATGGACCGAGGTCGATCCTGTTTTACTAAATTTAAACGACACGGATGAGCCAGGACCACCTGAGAAGGTACCTAGTCCACTTGATTTGTCAGGAAGTCCAGAAGCGAATTCGACGTATCAGAATGTTAGAAATTTTCATAGCGTCGCTTCTACGGCCTAACGGTAACTCCGTACGGAGTTGACATAAAAGTCGACTTCCGCCCGGAGAAAAGAATTTCCCTGCTCTTTTGGTCTCCAATAATGGATCCTGGCGTCCAACTATGCCGAGTGCCCGTTAGCTCTTACGAATAATTTGCATAAAGTCGGGTGTAAAGTTGTTCCTTGTCCCACGCGCTCAGGTCGCCTCAGTCAAAGGAACGTGTTGATACAGATACTATTATTATTAGTGTATATATATATATACCTACCTACAACGCTTCTGATCATATTAATCGACCGTCTGATCGATAAATACAATTATCTGTCCGTGAGATCATATTTTCTTGAGCAAACAGGAAGTAAATCGAGCGACGTTCGATTCCAGGTAGTCAATCAAAAAACGCTTTAAAAAATCGTTACTCTCTCTACAGTCATTAATGTCGTTAGTCAGCCCCTCTTGCGTCTAACCAATTGTCACAGCCATTTAAGATATACATATTTGTCCATTACGGAAGCGACCACTCGTCCTGAACCCAAGACCCACCTCAGTCCCATTCGTATGCACCGACCCAGACGCACGTGTTACGTAGGTAGCCCACCTCAATAACGCTCCTATACAGAGCTACCAGAAGAATCGTACGTAATGCCTACTTTAAGGATCGCGTAGCTATTTCCGACGTGATCTCAAAAAATGGTTTATGTCTCGAACAGCCCTGAGATCAAATATTCGCCCAAAGGTATCAACGACTGCGTCTTGCCGCGCCATTGGTTACTTCGTTCTTTATCGGGCCTTGGATCGAGACTCTGAATTCGTTATTAATTATTGCCCGTTCTATGGCTTGACTTAAATAACAATCAGATATCGTTTTACAAAATAAGACCTTGGGGCCTTATTAACCCCACTCCCAAGTCCGAAGTCCATAAATATCCGCCCCTTCGTAAGGCAGCAACCGTAGCCCTCGGGTTTTCCACTTCCTAAATTAATAGCCAAGGTTTTCCAGGCTTTGGCGTTATTTTCACCTGGAAATTCACTCGAGGTCGTATTACCTATGGAATCTTCATAGAACCAATTGATTCATCGATTATTCGGTCAATGGGTTACGTAAAATACACATGGCGTAATCTGCAGATCCGGCGATCAGCGTGCACAGGTCCGTGACCATGACTTTCCTGCGACTCTGCTATATCTGTGTGTAACCCTTATCAGGTGCCTTCTGCAGCTTGGAGTAACTTTGAGGAATATCAGGAAAATTCGTATTCGGTCCTGGTTTCAACGGACACCGGAATATGCCAATATTTACGTGCTCGATGACTCGGAGAGAGTTTTGAAGATCGGTGAAAGGAATCGTTATGGGGATTAACAATTATCACTTTGGATATTCCCGATTACCCAGTACGTTGCATTAAACCGATATTGCTCAAGGTGTGGTCCTAGGCTCTTCTGTAACTTTTGAGGAAGATCCGATCCTGGCAGCTGCTGTATTTCTTATTTCGAGCTAATCGCAGCCGAGTACACGAAAATAGATTTCGAGTAGGTATAATAAATAGGAAATAAAAGTGAACAGATCGCCGAGTCCAATAATTGAAATCCCAACGAAAACGAATCGGGGAGATCCCGTTGTCCCGCCGGGTCCATTTATCTTGGATTAGATTCGTCACTATTACTGATCTTGAATTAATACTCAGTGAAAGCCGCTTCTGCCCGTTCTGTGCCGAGGCGGAAGAACCGGTCGGGCACTTTCGACTTCGCTTGAGTCTTTCTGACGCCAAAACTTTTGCTGCAATTCGTGCAACAATGATCGTCGTCAAGATGACTTTTTTGAAAAAAAAAAAAAAAACCGCAGCGTCCTACAAATCGCAGACGCACGTCCGTGACGTAATCACCTGTGATACTATCGTGGACAGGCAATGGGCTGCGACCGATAACAGAAGAACAATTGCCGTCCTGCCGTTTACGCAGGCAATACCAGTTGCTGGACAATTCCAGTGGCCGGGAATTTCGAACATAAAGGCTGCCCGTAAAACAAAGTGATAATAGAAATTCCCATCCACCGGAGTCGTAAATTTCAAAAAGCCTTTCTATGGCAATGAGAATTTGAAAACCGTTAATAAATCCGCGACAGAACACGCTGGACTCACTCGTGTTTCAGTTTCACCAGAACACTCATCGACTCGAACTCACTAGTTGTATCGATATATGCTATCGATTCAAAACTGGAGGCCGGTTCAATTGGGCATAGAGCCGCTGATACCGGAAATTCATTTCCGAGATTAAATTTTCGAACTCGAGGCAGATCGACGTGACCTTTACGCGTTGGATCATCCCAATAAAATTAATCTAAACTCATCGGCGACTTTCTATCGGACATTTGTAATTTAATCTCGCGCGCCAGCGTTAGCTCTTCTCTCCCGTTGGCTATTTTCTCCCGGTGCCGACGACGCCGACGCCACTAGACGTCGAAATTGCCCAGAGCATCTCGCGTGTAGAGAGTCGGGATCGAGGTTCGCAGGGTTCCCGAGGGTCACGAGTCTGCGACTGGAGGTCAACCCAGTGAGGTCGAGGTCAAGCCGGATGTACCTCTGTCACTCGTGCAAACATCTACTCGAGGCATATGAATTCTTCGTCACGTCGAAATCCTTCTTAACGAGAACCTTCGTCACTTCCGGGGACATCGGGCAGACTGATCATCGGAAGAAACGCCGATTTCCTCCGACGCTCCTCCGATCTCCAGATCGATTATCTTAAAGATTCGCGCAGGAAACGCCGATCCGTTCGACCAGCCCAGAATACATGGAAGGCACAATGGCCGCCAGAGAGACTTGTACTCGGTAACAGTTACGTTAAAGAGCTCCTCAGGTGCAGGTCATGAATTAAACATCGAGACACCTTTGGCTGACATCTCTCACCTCAGAGAAAGTTTAAAGACGTACCTAATAATCGTGAGCGCAGTACGCAGAAATTTACTTTCATGTCGATTCGCTCCTCGGGTTTTTTATTATCATGTAGACAGACGAGACATTGTCTACGAAAAACTTAAAAATCTTAGTACGGCATAGGCAGTACTGCGTAACGCCTGTGGGAGCATTAGAAATGTTTTTCGTATAAAACTCGACAGGTTCACAAGGATTTTGACTGATTGGAATATTGCCTCTGGGAAAGTGTCGCAACGAGTATTTGGACTAACGCATTAACATAGCAAAGTGTTTGTCTCGGCGTGAGCGACACTCGGAATTGCTGGTCGGAGCAGAAGTCAGGGTTTGGCAAGGCGAAGATGACTCCAAGGATTCGATAGCGCGAATGAATCTTGAAGGATAAGCGGCCCAACTTGTAAATACTATATTTAGACTTGACGGAAGTCCCGCAGGAAGCTGTAGTGGATCAGCGGCATGATGTTATCAGTACTCTAGCCACGCCCAAGTCCAATCTTACTTATGCGTGTCGCAACGCTACGAAATTCTGCAAACGGAATTTTTACGAGCTCAGGAGCGTTTCGCGCCGGCGATATCGCGCATGACAATTCGCGACTTGGTATTCCGTTTTGTGAGGTCTCGAATCAATGACCCCTTACCCACAGTTTTTTTTCTTTTTACGACTCGGCGAGATTTTCCATTTTTGCCAATTTTATTTTTACGTTTTTTACAATTTAAACGTTTTTAATTTAAACTCGGAAGATTCCTTTTTTTTCTAATTCGATAATAAATCGTCGGCTCTCATTCTGTTTGACGTTACAAATCCGTTGGATGGGATCACGGACTAATGGAGGAAAGACTGTAGATACCTACGTGGGCCAGATGAACAGCCGGATAGATATAGATATGTAGGTGCATTCGAATGAAAAAGGTCGTAAGGTCGCAGGGGGTAGCCCATACGTATGTACGGGATAGGGAGATTACTCGTAATAGGTATACGCAGGCTTATCACTGCTATCCCGAGTATCGTGACGACCCTCGAGCCTCCGGCTAGCAGTTTCAATCGAGTAAGCAATTTCTAATTAGCATACAAAGCATTGACTTAGACCCGGAAACTAATTAACGAGGACGATACTTGGCTCTCGACCTTTGCCCCGACAAACAATGTACCAGGACGTCGATTCGCTATGTAATCGGGCTTTAAAGCGGATGATACTTCATAAGCCGTCGCGGCGCGTCGATACCAAATTATTTATCGAAGCGCCTATTACCAATTCGATCTCTCCTCTTCCATATTCTCTATATTTACTTTTCAGGCAACTCATCAGATTTCTTATCGACAAATGGAACTTCGACTACAACAGGGTACTCATTGACGAATCACGTGACGATTTCAACTCCTACAGGTCGGTGGGTTTCCTTCTGCACTGTTCTTACGATTCGAAGTCTTGGACGAGTCTGATATTCTCGACACGCGGAAACAACATTTTAAAATTAATTTCGAAAAAAATTTCTATCCAGCAGAACATACGTGGATTTATTTTTTGCTCCGAGTCGAGGATATCTCACGGCTCGATAGGCGATCCAGTTTGTCTGGTTGGTTAAATCAATTTATCGTAACACTTAGGACAGAACCAGATTACCAGGAGGGTTACAACTACCACAGACCGGAAATACCCCAGTTTTATCCGCAACCCCTGCCGTTCCTACCACCCCATTACCCCTTTGGAGGACAACCAGCTTCGGTTTATGGCCCACCCCCGAACTCAACCCATCAGCCAGGGTAAATATTATTTGAAAAAATATATTTTGAAAAATTTCATAATTTCCAAATTAATCCGTATCTTGTCCGTGGTCCAGCTACAATTATCCAGCGCCCCCGCGAACACAGGCGAATCCTTTTCTCCAGCAGGCAGTGCCAACGGAAACCTCAGCGGCCCCTCAGCTTCCTCATCTTCAGCAGCAGCCTCCGCGTCAGCATCATCTCAATCCTTTCCTCTACCCTCAGTCCCAGACCTTGGAATCCTTGGGCCAGGATCAGGCTTGGTGGTCGAACAGGTAACCTCGAAATTGATGAATACGGTTCCGAACGAATAACACTGGACTTTCCCCCAGGTACGTTCGTGGCAGCGACAGGGTCGTAGCGCCGCGTTCTCAACGGGAGAATCCCCTTTTGGAATTCGCAAAGCTGAAGAAGGACCGCACGAAGCGGCAAGCGAACTCCCAGGCCACCGCACTTTGTCCAACAAACTCCCAATACATAATGCCGAAGGCCGCCTTGAACAACAAGGGCAACTGGATGTACGTGGTGAATCTGCAGGAACAGGGCAACAGGTACACCCAGCTGGTGCGAAGCGAGACTTGCGCGTGAGTTTCTTTGGTTTTCTTTCGCTTTTGCAAATTTGCCAAAATTCTTTATAATTATTGATTTGGTCGTTGTTGTCTCAGGGGAGATACCTGCAACGGCTTGTGCTCCTTGCCAACCGGCTACACGAGTAGATGTCAACAGCAGTACGTGCAGAAGAGGCTGGTAGCCCTGGAAGGAAGCGGCGACCGTCTCTATACGGATGTCTTCTGGTTTCCTCACTGTTGCACATGCCAAGTTATGCTAAACAATTGATAAACCAATACAAAAAGTGTCTCTTGCGTGCCTCGTGAAAATCATCCCTCGATTACTCATCCGGCGGATGTCCTTATCGCTTGCCGAAAGGATCACTCCTGGAGCTCTTCCAGTGCTGCGGTTGGTAATGGTTGCCGCGTGGCGGCCGTCGGCAAAGTAGCTACAAAAGTTCCTAGCCGGGCTAGCGAGAGGGACGGACAATTACGGAGGAGCGAAACGAAGAGTGAAAGAGAGGAATGTGTGCGCAGGGGGAGAGACATCCGTATTCTATGCCACCAGATGTCAGCACTGTGTTGTATTTCACCTGGAAATGATCCCCGAGACTTTTCGGTTCGATGTCCTCATCTTGAGGACTTCCTTAAGGGTGGAAATCTGCACGGCGACCTTTCCTTGGGCCGTCATGTAGCCGAGAATCTTTGAGAAATATTCTCACCTTAGGATCAATTATTGAAATAAATATTAAAAATAAATTATTCTTATTGTTTAAAATCTAACAATAACACGTCGATTTAAGCTACCCGTTGCATTTCGAATTTTACATTCGTCAAACAACAAGACGAAGAAATTCAAATAAGATGACGTATACCGGATATTAGGTTTTCTTTTCTTTTTTTTTCAATATCTCAGACTTTCTTCTCTCAGTAAGATTGAATTCCAAGATAATCTTCTCGATGCGAAAGAGGAAGTCTCGGTGCCGAGTGAGTTCCAGCTGATGAAAAGAGGAAGCTCAGCACTCCCTTTCACAAAAGGCAAAGTCAGTCACGGAGTCTTCGCGATTACGAGGACCGGCGATTCTTATTGCGAGGGCGGAAGTGTTACGAGTCGCGAAAAGAGAGCTTCCGGGTTACGTTATCGCGTGTAGAATTATAGCAGTAGGAGTCAGCTCCTAAGCGTACAAGATGAGATAAGCTGACACGGCGCAAGCAGTTTGACGCATCAAAACAAGACACCCCAAGGGTCCCTCGGACTCCTCCGTCTTCTGGGCCGAGGATGAAGCAGCATTTCCATGAGGACGAATCCTGCTGTGCAGTGCCCGGTCGTGTCTCTCGTGGAGGATCAATCGGCGAAGGGGCAGGGAGGGGGAGAGAGGGGTTAACAATGGTCAGCAAGACATAAAGGCAAAGGGGGTGTAAAGAGGGATTCGCGCTAACCGGTTGGTCTAGGTAAACCGAAGGGTGGTTAATAGAAAAGCTACAGTGCAGAGAGAGAGGGAGAGAGAGAAGCTGGTGGGAAAGTAGTGAAAGGCTAAGGGATGGTTGGATGGTTAACAGATCGCGTCTCTTCTGGAAAAAGGAAATGACGTCGTCGAGCGCGACGATGGCTGATGGCTCCCTCTAGGACTCGAGTCCCCTGCCTCTTTCCAGCCGGTGATGCAGCTAGGGTCGACGGGCACCACGGGGTGCGTGGGCCTGTAAGCAGGCTAGCAGCCCCGTGGAAGTCGCTCTGGTTGCACCCTGCGCAACGTGCACTTGTACATACGTGTCGTATTCATAGGAGGCCTCCCCCACCTGCGAGGAGGTTAAAGGGGTGGATTTCTAGGCACGTACGCACGCACGCACGCACGCATGGATCCAGCCAAGGCATCGACACACACGCACCCTGCCCCGTGCACTTATGCTACCCCGTGCGTAATCCAAGAGTGCGTACAGCGTACGCACCGCGGCGCTGCTCTGGGGCTACTTCAAGGGTTTCCATTATATGCGTGCACGCACCCCGGACTCGAGTTCTGCGATATTTTCGCTCTCGTACTAATAGGCCGGCCTTGTGTACCTGTGCACGCAATTATCCTGTGCAAGTGCGCGAGTTCCCGGCTTCCCGACCCACGCACCGACCGCACCGACCGCACCGACGTCCCCGGAGCTACGCGAGCACTATAAACACCATCAGGAACCACTTTACTTTGCCGACCTCTTACTTCGCCAATTTCGCGACTTTCCTTCCCCGCCCGCTTTTACATTACCAAGGCTCCTCTCGTTCCAGCCTCTTCTGGACTTTTCTCTTCTTTCCAGAGGAACTGGAGGACTCGGAGGACGAGCACTTTACCCTGGAGTGGTCCACGCGGTGGGCATGCTATGAGTTCAGCCCCTGCCTGATGTCGCGGCACTTGAGAATTCATCAAGAAAATTGAGTACGCTTTTCTTCCATGCGGAAAAATGCTCCAATGTTTTCTATACTTTATATGTATTGTAACGTATTTTTTCTTAACTCGATACCGATAACGAAAAATTCGAGAACGAACTGTCTGCGAGAACCAACCTACGTTATCTCCGGCCGGAAGTTGGGCTGAAACAGGCCCAACTCCACCAAAACGAGAGCTCTGACGGAACCTATCAGAAGAGACGATAACTTAACGGATCCTGTCGATTTTTGGGGACGCGTGAAATCGAGAAACGCAACCGCAGGTGCTGATTTTTGGGGTCGCGTAAAATCAGCAAATGGAACTGGATGCACGAACGGAAATGCTGCTAGATTCAGGAAAACAGTGCGCGATACAAAGAGCAACGGATCGAGAACGTAACAGAACGAATCGGAAGTATCAAATCGAAATCCCTTCACCAATTTATAAATTGGGAGACTCACCGGAGCTGGTGCAGCTGATCCGTGGAGGCCGAGAACTGTACCCCAAGGACCCTCTGGTGGACACTGCACTAAGACACAGCACTTCACCTCCGGAACACTCACAGGAATTCATAGAATTGCCTGGATATCGCGAGAACAACGCGAGAACTGTACGAATCGAGAACTTGCTAAACCGTAGCGAAACTCGGCAAGAAAAACTATCAACAGATAGCACGGGAGCGCGAGCCAGCCCGTGACACCTCGGGCGATGCCCCGAGACAGACTGCTTTGACAATAGCCAAATTCGAGAACTAATAATTCTGATTGGTCGAGATCCTTACAGCCGATAACTCTTCCATTTCCCTCGAGTCGTCCCTTTAAACAAAATCGACAGCGTTCCTTAGCGGATCGGTACGTAACACTTTTGGAGATCCTCCGCGGCCGCTTCCCCAGAGCATCGGGCAACAGCTGGGCACCACTTCCTTAACTCCGGGACGCCGGTATCTCACCCGGACTTCTGCCGGTCCGCGGAGACGTCTCCGTCGGGTCCTCTCCTCTGACTATCTCCCCGCGGCAGATTCGAGCACCTCGACCTCGACTAAACCATAATGAAATCTTCCGAGAGCATTGGCATAACTATACAAATCAACCCGAGAGCGCAGCTTCTGAGCAGGGGGGCGACCCGAAGGGAACCAGAAATCGAGAACGTTATCTGTATCGGTAGCCGGAGTCGCCTTGTGACCGTAAATCGAAAAATGACGTCACAATATATACACATACTTAGTTTACTGTTCGAAAGTTTGAAAAACAATAGACGTGCTTCCGCGAAGCGATTGTCCTCGTTTTTCCAATTTGGAGGAAACATCCCAGGGAACGAGGAAGTTCGACACTCTCGAATCATCACCTCTCGGGAAGCCGCAATAATTCCGGAGGAAGGCGTAATCTCGACAGTGGATACGTTTTTTTCTTTCTTCTCATCTCCTACTTTTTTTTCGTCAGAGCAGACCGTTGCCGCCGGTGCAGCGTCGAGATAAAGTCACGAGCAGTAATTATGAACGATAGTAGGGGAGAGAGAGGATATAATTGTGATTGATGGGGAGACGGGAGAGGAGAGAGACGAGGGAGGACGGGAGATGACTTCCTTTTAATCTCGAACCTAACCCTTTCGCTCATCCATTGCTGTCTCTGGGCCGCGAGTCGATGCGATCCTATTGCCTTTTCCATCGCTGCCGGATTTTTCAAAAAGGAATTCCGAGACGACCAGTCGAGGTACAACGGTACACGAGTAAAACTGATCGTCCCAGAGTTCCCCTGGTCCATTGGATCTTCGAGATCTCAGCGTGGAGACAGAAGCGGAGGAGGGAAGCAAGGTGAACGCATCGTGTAACGTGGCTGGAATCGGGTCCAGAGTCAGATAGGTCAAGTTTACGGGACGCCCTCGATTCTATAAACCCTTTGGGCTTAGCGGGCATCCCCCGGTCTTGTGTTTTGCTTCGGGTACGACCCTCCCTTGCTCGTCCTCGGCCTCCCGACCCTCCTGCTGCGTACCATTAGAGTCTCACCTCGTAAACAGCGGCTACTGACCTTTCAACAAATTACAAGCCCGAGCGCTGCCCCCGCACGATGACATCACGCTAATATTTTCACCGAGCTTCCTGGTCCTTTTCACTTTTTACTATTTTTTTTCCCCACCCCCTTTGAACCTGTATTCGCTGAAAGTTGGCGGCCCTGTTTTTGCACGGCATCAAACGGTCTCAACGAACGGAACGGAAGACACGCACGATTTTTACCGCGCGATGAGATTAGAGGGGAACTCGTTGCGTAAGTCTAATTTTTCCGGTTTTACTGCTCGTAAAGTATTCATGGGAAATTAGGGTGAGTCGGACGGTTAAAGGATTTCGAATAGCTCCGCGGAGGAGTTGCGTAAAAATTTCAAAAGGTATCGTACTGCCTACTAATTTTCAATTACGACACAGCCCCTGCCTGCGCACATTCACAGTCGTTCTCCATGTATTCTTCAGTCACTTTCCGTCAATTGCTTCCTGGAGACGCGCCTTTGCGAACCATCGCCTGCCCGCCGATACGAACATCCTCACAATTCCACTGGGCTTTGATAATGCTCTGTTTCGTCATAATAAGGTAAGACTCGGAGGAAGAGATGCAGGTGGTCGCGTAACGGATTTGTGGAAGTTCGCGTCAGGAGCAGAAGACTTTTTTTTTCGTCATGGGTAAACAGCGAGAAGGTCGAATCGTTGACGGTGACGTTGAAGATGACGGTGACGGTGACGGTGACGGTACACGCGACAATATAAAATCAATACGGGCGTGCTCAGACGAATCCGCCTTAGGTTTTCGCTGGAACGTCATGGCTTATCTATCCGTTCACTTGGGACATTATGCTTTTCTTATCTTCACCTTCTAAATTACACCTAACCATGTGACGAGCAGAACCATATGAGATTTTTGTAAAAAGTTTAATCTGTAACCAAAATATTTAAATTTCGCAAAACGAGTTTCACTCTGACAAGAGAACCTGATAAACTCTCACTGTGTTTTTTTGAGTTTTAATATTTTTTCGAAAAATTGACACGCGTCTACCTGTTGAGGAGGCGTCAAGCGGGGGTCTTACGTGCGCCAATGCCTCAGTAATAACGTTAGGTGTTTCGCATTTTCTTCCTTGACGTAAACAAATGGAGGGAAGGTGGGGGGAAAAAGTAGGAAGAAACGAGGAAGCGGAGAGATGGATTTCACGTGTTTTCACGAAAGTTCATCTCTTCTTCTTCTCCCTCCTTTCATCGCTTTCTTCGGTTATTCCTCAAAGGACTCATGTTCCAGTTCGTGGATATCGCTAGATTGAATCAGCATCGTAACGATTGTGACATCAGGTTGCCTTTGCAACCCCTGAATACTTCGACTGTCATTCACATCTTAACCCAAATACCATTGAGTGGAGGCAGAGGGAATCGAGGGAGTGCGATCGAGTCCTCTGATGCAGAATTCCAATCCTTCTGAAGATTGTATGGCCATCAGGAGCAGATTCTCATCCAGGACGATGAGAATGGTGGGAAGAGCTAGGATGCGACTGTAGTTTTTCTTTATCAGCTCACTGGGTTGTACCTATCGTGTGAGAATTCCGTGGAGGCCATTCGCGAGAGTCGAGAGTTTCCGGAGTGAAAAAGGCCCACGCACCGAGGGATGTCCTGCGGGCTCGAGGTAGCTGGGTATTGATTACCAATTCAGGATTCTAATTACAGCGGCTTGTCATTCGGCAGGATACAAGGACGGAATCTCAATCCGCTCTCCTGTGCGGGAGCCTCGGAAATTGGCGACGTAGGCGTGAACGTCAAGCAAATGAAGCAGCTCAGCTCGCGAGTGTAAAATCCTCTGAGCAGATAATCGCGAGTAAGAGAACCGGAAGTTTCAAGGGCATTCGGCGACTGTGCCTCGGGAAGTCCTAGAAGGTTGACGATTGCTGATGGTAGCCTCGGTAGCCTCGTGATTTTTAAGGGCTGAAGGTGGACTCCGCGAGTGGATAGGAAAACAAAATTACAAGGAGGAACTTTAGCCAGGGGAGAATGAGGTAAAGTGGAGGAAAGGATGAAAAAGGGGATGAAGAATGAGAAGAAGGGAAGGAAGGTTCTCGCCCCTCGCCGAGCACCTGAGAGAACGCTCTCCTTTTTGTCTTTTCGTCTCTTCGTCCCACCCGCCCTCTCGAGAACGGAGCATGCGGTTGAATATTTTCCAGAAGACGAAGTCAGGGCGAACCTGCGTCTCCTGCGTCCCGTTCAGCTCGGCAGCGCATGCAAGAGTCCCAGGGAAACGTTTGCGCGCGGAGCAGCCGAAGGCGAATCCCGCGAGTCCCGCAGGAAGCGGATTTTCGACTGAACCGGAAACGCGAAGACCGGCGACCTGGAGTTTGGGTCGTTAAAGAATCATCAGGAAAGTAAATATGACGGCATGACGTACTACGGGAGCAAAAAGTCAGAGTAGAAATTTCGCCATTTCTCGCGTAAAATCCATACGGCAGTTTGTATGGGTCGAGAGCTTCTCTCTTTCTCGTGTTGACGAGCGGCAGCGGGAGGAGCGCTTACGTGACGGAGACAGAGACAGAGACGGAGCGAGAGAAGCAGAGCACTGTTTACAAGCTGCGTGTATTTCACGCAGGCACGCACCGCGTTCAGGTAGCCACGTGCTCGTTGCGTTGTGCGTAGAAGTTTGCAGGGCATCGATCGGCTTGGTGATGCCGTGTTGCCCCGACGCCGACGCTGCCGACGCCACTGGGCCTCACGCACCCGAGGACGCATCGCTGCTCTCTCGGAGGGGATCCGACTCTTCCGTATTCTTTCTCTCTCGCTCTAGATCTCCTCACCCTGTCACCACGAGAGAGCAGAGTGAGACGAAATTAAATGTTCCCTATGAGAAAGTTGGAAAAAAAAGGAGAAAGATAACGAACGGAAGAAAGGACAAGACAAGACGGAGAGAGAGAATTTCTCAAATTTCTCTGATCGATGATTCCTTCCTTCTCTCGTTCTTCGGTTCACTCGCTGTACGCAGGGTGCGGGGCTACCCCCCCTCCAGCCCCTCCACCCCCTCCACCCCCCAATCACCAGCACCAGCAGCGGAACCGTCACTACCACCAGGTTCATGGACGGCGAGTTGCGTTTGTACGCACTCTACGCAAAACGCACGCACCAGCAAGATCTTTCGCTCAGTTCGGGCAGCTTGGGTGCTCGGTGCGTGGCGCGCACCGTTGCCATGACGACCGTGGCAGTGCCACGCATTGATCGCAGACTCCCGGTGCGTTGAGTCGAGTGCGTACGCGGAGACGGAGCATTCAAGAGCAGCGCACGCACGCACACGCACCGCGTACGGAGAAGCGGGAAGGTTTCACGGATAGGGAGGTGCTCCACCACCACCACGGAAATGGTAGGTGCCGTGCGAAACCATAGGGAACCACAGGGCACCTTTGGTACCGTCGGAGGAAGTCAAACCTTTCGGGTACTCGAGCCTCTACGGTTCCAAGGAGGATCAGGGGGTCCACCTGCCATAAGAACAATAGGCTCCGAAGACAAGTCGAAAGGAGGATCAAGACGTGCACTCACGCACTCACGCGCTTGTTTTTCCAAGAGCGCTGCCCAATCGGGGCAGCCATACACCGTGCCCGAGAGGCCGGAGGGAAATTCAGGCCGCGAGGTGCCAATCCTGGCACATGCTGCGCTACGTGTACTTTACGTATCTTGGCACATAAGTCCATGTACACATTATGTAGAGAACCGAGGGAAGCCAGCGGATAGATAGAGAGTACATATGTACGCGCTAAGCGAAATCGTATAAGCGGGGTCGGACCGAGCTGTCGGCTCGTAATTTGGACAATCGATTTTCGTCTCTCGACTTTGCTCCTCTCTCGCGCTTTCGATGCCTTCTCTCCTCCTCTCTTAGGACAGTCTTCTCTCTTCTCCACGAGCTGACAATTCTCGGGGCCTCCCCCCCCCCCCCAGCCTCTGTGGCGTGTGCGTACAACCGCTACAGTCGCCTATCCCGCTCTAGGCTTCCCCGGCTTAGACACCTTTTTCTCTTCCGCCTTTTTTCTCCAAAACGGGAGGAGCCTCATAAATCGTCCCGCCACGACGCAACGTTCCCGCGACCTTCGGAGCCGGTCCCGTTGACAATGCAGGACCTTGCATTCATCCCGCGGGACACCTTGGATACTTGGAAGTTACAAAGGATCCTTCGGTGCGCGCGTACCTGGACCACGTCAGGTACACGCGGATGCCCTAGTGATCGTTCGCGGTATAATACTATAATTCCAGCTTCCCATACTAATCTTAAATCCAGTCGGCACACAGCAGATTATTCCCAGATTCCCAGGGAAATATATTTCGAGCGAGGAACTCTGGAGTTTGGACCGGTGGAATCGTATCTGGCACGGATGAACGAGAATAAACTGAAGTTTAATGGAAGGGCTGAGATATTCGAAATTTTCTGTTGCTCCAAGCATTTCTCCTTTCCCCCGGGCACCGTGATTCACGGCAGGACTTCCTCAACATCTGCCTAGTCCAGGATCCTCCAGATCCGATCGATCCTTCGAGGAGGAGTCTCCTAGGCCCAGCTACGAGGAACGGACTATAGCATCCAGATGTCACACGCTAGGAGAGAGAACACCTTTGATCCCTCGGTGCATGGGGGGGGGGGGGGGGGAGCACGTTGGTAGAAGGAGAACGAGAGAGTAGAAGAAGGAAGGACGCCGATTTCTTTGGCGGTCAGTAACCGGAAGGCGCGTGCCCCGGCTCCCTGCTCGACCAATGGGATCGCGAGAAAAATCATCAGGAACAAAAAAGCCTGCCGGCAGCGCCACTGCCGCCGTGGCCACGGTCGGTACTGATGGTCATGGGCACACACACCGTGTACCGTAATGAGTATCGCCGTCGTCATCTTCATCCCCATCCAGTGAATAAGAAACGGCAGCGCTTTCTAGGTGAACACGTGGTGACGTCGGCATTTAAAATTTTCCTTCAGCTGCCCGCCTTTCGCTCCCTGTGAGAAATCCACGAGACACGATATATCCGGCTAAATTTGGAAAATACCAAAAGTGGCATGTGGGGCACGATCCTTTGGGATTTTCCAGCGCGACCGGATAATTTCCTCCCTTCCCAGCATCCCCTGGGTAAAATGTTGCCGCTGTATACGTACACACCTACTGCTTACATTGTAAGAAAATAAAGAGGAAAAAGGTTGACTCAGGTCCTTTATCTCGAATTGGAAGAAGGAGTGTGCCGATGTGAATTCAAAGAGGTCCAACGATAAATTAGAATATCAACCGTTACGAATAAGAATCGAAGAATCGAGGAAGAAAGAGGAAAAAAAAAACAAAATTGTGTTAACACGCGTTAAAACCGTCTCGAAGGAGCTTTGGGGAGTTATCGTCGATTTCGAAAAGTTTCAACATTCATCGGACGAACGGAATGTCGGTGTGGAAGCGGCCGAGCCAATCCATTGCGTTAACTACGGGTGTTACCAGGGCGATCATCCCCTATTACTGTCCGGTGCCGCCGGCCTTCCCTCACCTTAACACCCCCCGCCGCAGCCTCCCAGCGTCCACGGAGAAGAGGCAGAGGCCCCGAAGGAGCTCTTGTATCCACTCATTTACCCAGAATGAAGCAACTTTCCTGTTTTCGCCCCCGTAATTCTTTCTTTTTCCCTTAGCGGGCACCGCTGCTGGGATGCCCTGGTCGTTAACCCCTGGCCTTCGAATAAAACATTAAAAGTCGAGGGACGCCTCGGCACGATTACGTTTACAAGCCTCGATTAAACTTACATTTACGGATCTTTTTTCTTGGCATTCTTATTAACGCGGCTCAGTGGCTCCCGGTCTCGGTGATCCCGCCGTACTCTCGTTACTCCCATTACGGCGGCACACGCACCTCTTTCACCTCCATTTCTTTGGCTCCGCTTTCACCTTTGTCCATCCCTTTGCTCAATGGAGTCACTGGTGAATCCACTGGGTGCTGCTGCACTCGGCGTGTATAGTTCGAGCAGTCTTTATGCCTCCCGCTAGTCCTCCGCGGAGATTAAAATCGGCTCCTCCCGTAGGACATCCCTTTGTCAAGGTACTTCCTACGGGAAGAAGACAATACTGGATGGACAATGGGCAGACGCGGTCTGATTGGTTCGTGGCAGCCACGCGCCGGAATTCCAGCCCGGAGACCGGCAGATGTTTCTAACGAGCAAAGCGCCTCTAACGTGCTAAAAAGGACTTTTAGTTCGTCCAGTCGCTGCGAGTGCGAACTACGCAGGAGATAGTCACGCTCGCGCAATACGCCTATGCACGTTATATGGTAGGTACCAATATACATCGATCCTCCGCAGCATCCGATCTCCCAGCATTATTGCTTCGCGTAATTAATCCTCCTGCGATAATGACGCGGCTTCAAGACTGATTAACGTTAACGAGGCAAATTCCAATGTTATGGGATAATTTAGTGAAATCCCTCAGAATTGAGCATCGCGGATCGGGAGTACAACTGGATGGCGTCGCGACGCTATCCTTCTTCACGGGGTTGCACCTTGCGCACCCTCTCGAAGGGAAGGGTGCCTGCTCTCCGATAGTCACGGAATCCCAGAGTGGGACAGGAACCCCGTGCGAGGGTGCTCCTAGGTGTTCCAGTCGAATTCTCAAGAGCGAGAGTCACCGGGGAGATGGAGTGCGAGAGAGAGAGAGAGAGAGAGAGGGAGGGAGAGCACCCTGGTTTTTCAGAGCGCGTGCCCTCTTGAATGGCCCGTTCCCCGTTTCTCAATGACGGTTCCCTATCGCAAAGGGGTTAAATGCTCTTTTTTCGCCACGCGCGACGACCCACCCTGACCACCCCATCGGCAATTCTGCGCCAGAAACCGCACTAGAGTTCCCTTCCCTGTGTATATGGAGGTCGCACTCGATTAAGCTATACAGAATATCTTGCTAGAGAATTCACGAAGAATTATACGAATATTCGAAAAAAAAGTGAATATGCAGATATTATAGGTATATCCCAGTATGAATCAGCCGATGAGTGAAACGACGCCTACCGACAGGCAAACCGCCACGCATAGAATGATTTCACTCGGTGTAATGAAAGTTTCTTCGACCTTCCTGTCCTGTTCCTGTCCTTAGCCAAGGATCCCGATAACGCCAAAAGTCCCAGAATAGGCAGGATCCTTGGGGGACGTCTTTTGGTAAGGGCCAGGTGAATGGCCGCGTGAGTCGCTGAGCGATTTTTCATTTTTCGATGCGTCCCGACGCCACAATGGACGCGTGTCACGATGCTGCGCAGCTGCTTGCTACTGTTTGTCCTGCACACACATGTCCGCTCCCGTGCGAGATCTCGTTCTGAGATCGAAGCCGCAGGGCTACGTGCGTGCACGGTGCGCACGCAGCTCCATCGACGTGCGTCAACGAACGCGGGAAAAACGTGATTCGCGACATCTAAGAAATTTTATGGATTTCCTGTGAGGGTTCCGGAAGTGCAGTGCCCACCCGAGTGTCTCCTGGATGCACTTCCCGGCCTTCAGGGATGATGAGTGGATGTGAAGGAGACCTCGGGATCTTCTGGAGACGCATCTGACACTGGACGCCCAGGCAAAACCTGGGAGGTGGTCGCCTTCGAAGAGTGACAGCATCTATTCCCTCTGGCACTCCTCGTGCAACGATGCTCCAGCTTGAAGCAATTTTTTCAATTTTTTTTTATCGTACGAACGCTCAAAAGTTCGATCGAAGCAGCTGCAACGGATGCGAAGGATCCAATGGCGAGGCTGGGGATCGATAGACGAGAGGATCCTGGTCTCGCAGATAAAATCTTTCGTACCGACGACCGGGTCCCGTTTTCCCCCGCAGCAAACTAGTCGAAGTCTAAACGTCAGGTAGACAAGAGTTTCGAGACAAATGTCTGGAGAGCCGAAGGATCAGTGATTCTCATAAGAGTCGAGGATCGCGTCAAGAAGGAGGCTGGATCGGCTGGGAGGACAGGGTGAGTCAGCTGATCTTAAAGTAGAGAAACCACTAGGAAGAGGATATTGGATAAGTCCTTAAGAATTCGACTTATTGAAATCTTGATCCTCCTCGCCTTTATTGGAGAAACTATCAATCCTTGGTGGAAGCATCACGAGGACGGAATCGACAAGTCGCCCGAGAATAATCGGCAGTTTTTCAGCGAATCGAGGAAACTTTTTTCCAAGGAAAGGGAAGCGAACGCGACCTCTCCTCTCTCGCTCTTTCGATTTGGCCAATAATTCAATCAGCCTCCCCCCCCCCCCTCCCCTCGCGAGTTCGTGCCCTCGATCTTCCTCCTCTGCCGTTTTTTTCCTTTTTTTTCCAGGCCTCGTCCCGTCGTAACTCTAAAACAGAGAGACCCTCCGGGAGGGGAGGGCTTCATGTTTTCGCCGTAAATCAAAAGGTCCTCTCCTTGCTCCAGTCCTTTTTTTTTTTTTTTCGTGGCCGCAGAACGCAGCCCGCAGCCATCGAATTGGGAACCGCTGGACCCATACACGCAATACAATGCTGCGTGATCACCGTGACTATGGCTGCTGCCTGTAACTCCCTGTAGCTCAGCCTGTATAGTTCACTATATACTTAGGTAGTCTCCGTTTGCCCGTCCGCCTGCCTACCTGGACCCGATAAACTGATTTATTTCGGTATTATTATGGACCGAGTCGCATCTGTCCGGATTTCCTAGCAAACATCACGAGCGAGTCTGGCGATCCGGCTGATTTCTTAGATAGAAAATAGAAAATCCAAGAAGCGCTATTGCGATTAACGGGGCGGCGAATACACGTTCCCCGAGTCTACCGAGATTGGCGATACAGAAGCAGAGCCCACTTTACCCTCGGAAACCTCAGCGGAGGCTCCCAGAAGCCCTTCGTTCGCGAACGAGTCCACTAATGCATCTTGAGATAATGGCCGTTAATGATAAAAAGCTCGAATCGAACTCTCCTGCGCTCTTTTCCTCTTTCACTTGTTTCCCCGCGAGTCCCTGTCAGTCGTTCACCCTTATCCCTCGGGGTGTCCCGGAAAAAGGGATAAGGGGAAAAAGGGGCGAAGAGGGGAAAAGCGTCACGACTTGCCTTCGTAAGCAGCACACTAGGCTAATGCGCTAGCCCCAAAGGGTGCGAAAAGGGTTAACGCACGGAGCGATTATCAATTCTTCAATTCTTTCGTGAATCTCTTATACCGAGACCTTAAACACAGTATTTGATATACGCGTACACGATATTACGTCTAAAGGAGGGGGCGCTCCCAAATGAGTTTCTAATTACGTAGAAAGTGACGACACCGTCTATAACGGCTGATTTCTCTATTTCTATGTATTTATGTATAACGGCATTGTACTCCGGTATTACCTGCCTGTTTCACCCTCCGACCTGCAAAATTAACCGTCGAATAATTCACATTTAATCAGCTTACCTAGCGCGGCTACGATTAATTTTACCAATTCGAGGACGACAACCCAATTCCTATTTCTTGATTCCGCACTGATTACCGTTGGTACCTAGAATTCACCGAAATTAATATTATAATTAGAAAGCAAAGATACGGCTTGAGTCTTTTCGAAGAATTCCAATCGATCCTGTGTCACTTGGTAAACCGGTGCAACCTCAGGATCGAACGACGGGGTCAAGAAACTTCGCAGGGCAGGAAAGCAGGAACGTTGTCTCCCTTAAGAAGGGATGGAACGAAGGGACTTAGGAACTTCCATCAATTCCCATTGGATCTCGACGTGGACGCGATTTCCGAATTTTCGGTGACTTTGATTTTCCCAGCGCCAAACCCACTGGCCCAGTCCCCAGCGAGGTGTCATATTTGTTTACAATTGGCGGCACGACGATCTCTCCCCAATGGACTCATACGCGCATATCGTAACGGGATTCGTGTGGACAGCCTTGAAAACTCAAGCCCGTCGCTCGATATTGGCCTAGAATGATAATTGACGGGATCCTATACGTTTCCCGAGTAGCGCACACGTGTTCAACGGAAGAGGCACACGTGTGCCAAAAACGGAGCCGGAGATCGATACGGGTGGCAACGCGATATTAATACAATTTGCACAGGAGGCAGAGACTGCAGATCGAGTTACGCGAAATAAGTCTGATCAGCGAGATCCTTAGATTTTTTGAATCGCACGAAATCCTCTTGGAGAATTATCCTTTTGCAAAGAATTGCGAATTCGCTTTTTTGGGCAGCCCTGTGGGAATTCTCGGGCTTGACTTGGACCCTACGGCAAAACCCTGCTCTAGGAAAAAAAAGGATGAGAGAGAAACGAAGAATATAAAAAGAAAAGTATGGAACCATTCAAGAGAAATAAATACTTTTCGAACTTCATTTCTGAATCCTACTGCGTCTTCACTTTTACGAGGATTCTTCAGGTTGATTGTACAATCGCAAGAGCATCCTTGAAGATCGTTCCGAAGACCAGATCCATCCTAGCCACAATAATAATAATCATGCCCTCGAAGTACCCTGTAGACTCAGGAGTCGCAGAATCCCGAACACGTGACGTGTGACGCAACTCCTATCCGTGCTAAGAAAAAAAAAAAAAAAAAAAAAAAAAAAGTGAAAGTGCTCCTGTAGTCATTCGCAGGATTCGGAAGGATGATGCATGTCCTGTCAGTCGCCAGAAGCCACACGGTGTCGTCCGTCAACCCCGTTGCCAGAAGAATAGGCATTAATTTATATCTGCATAGGAGCGCATTGTCATGATAATCATCGGGTCGCTCCGTGACGTCATCGGACCAGATATACTGGTAGCGAGTCCTACCTTTCGTGAGATGCGTGTGTGCGAGTGCGTGAACGATTAAATATGCACGAGGGAAAAGTCTACCTGGGAAAATCGGACGCTCGGCGCTGAGCGTCTCTCGATGCGAGTGAATGGAGAAAGGTCGTCATCGGGAAGATAGTCCAACCGCGTGAAGTTAGTCGGGAGAATTAAATAAAAGGGAAAAGTAAAATTGATGCTTCCGAACGGTTTGCTAATAGGCACTTTGTAGGTTAACCTAGGGGGGTGTGTAATCCATAATATATACTTTTCTCAAACGGGTGAGAGGGATGTGGAGTGGTACGAAGAGAGCATAAAAGATAGGAGAGAGGGTGAGTATTTCGATGGTGGTACCCCTGCGTTTACGACTCGGCCATAAACCGTCTCGGGGGTTGCCGACACTTTGTTATCGATATCGCAGCTTAAAGAGCTTGTAAGAGGTTCCTCCGTGTATCACAGGACCGATAGAGGCTGTCCCGGCTAGGAAAGCTACACGATAATGAAACTCCTCTTGATAGGCTCGAGCTTGAATTATCAAATCGTCAAGTCCCTATGAAAATCACTGGCGTCACTCGAATCAGTGCTTTCGGAGCATCTGCTGTTTTTCGTAAAAGCATCAATGAACCCGCAGCAGGAACATGAGGGTGTTTAGCGTACGGGACACAAATCAGGATCGAATCCAATTCCACTGAGGAAGGGTCTTGACGTCACGGGTAAATATCGAATCTGCCCACGAATGTTCATCGCGACAAGAGTCGTGAATTTTCGTGAAGATATAAATGCATTAAATTTTCGTTAACTTTCTAAAAAGATTTAATTTGACACTCGGGATCCATTTTGAATGGACCACGTGGAATTTCATAAAAACTTAACTGGAGGATCGTGCGTCGCCTGGATGAAATTACATGTTAATTTGCGAGTCGGCGTGTTTCCTTGGCAGACTCGTAAAAATCCTCGTAAAAGGCAGTCGGGTGGTGGATGAAATGGGTCCTGTATTGAAATTTCTGTCAGGCCCAAAAGGATCTCTGAAACGAGGTCGAGACGAAGGTGAAAAAAGTAAAGGGTGCTTATCTCAGAGACATCCCCGTAATTCCGACGACTTTTAAGATTCAGCATATTCAGCCGTTCGCGATTTATTTCGCGAGGCTGTCAGAGCGAATCGAGCGGATATCAACAACTTTTAGCGCCGCTGGGGAAGTATGTAAAACCAGCCCCTCCAACTTGAGGAGAGTCAGCAACCCTTGTAACCTATAAGGAAGCGGCTCGAATATGAGCGGGAATAATCTTCAGCTGTTGAATGAAAATGTTTACACCCCAGATGGGGGGTGGCAGGGGATGACTTTCATTCGATGCGAGAAACGCCGAGAGAAATGGATAGCGAAGGAGGAAAAGAGTATGTGAGAATGAGGAAAAAGGGGGAGTGAAACGCACGGGAGAACAGGGTGTAGACGCGCAGCACGCTTCCATATGGGGAGAATATTCTACCCTCTGCTAAGGGTATCAGACTATAGCTCGTATACAAGATTGCGTCATGTCGACTTTTGATTTCAAAAAAAAAATAAAAAAAATAAAAATAAAGATCGAAGAGCATACTCCACGATGTCCCAGGGTGTCCCGGGTTGTTTCAGGCTGTCTTAGGACGTCTAATGGTGCTGGGGTGTGGTTGTAGTTCCCTATCGAATCTTGTGATTTCGTTTGATCATAACGAAGCCTAGACTCGCCTTAACGAGACTTCGGAACTCGGAACGTGCCGCGTGACCCACCGAGCAGCAGCCGAGTCTTCGTTCAGCGAACCCAGAAACCATTGGGTCCCCTTGGAAGGGTTCCTTCCCATTGTGCATTTTCACGAGTTTCTGTATTTGTAAGATAGGTTGACTGAGCGACGATCGGAAATTGCCGGCATGGACGCGCGGATAGGAAAGGTCGTGGAGAGCGAACCAATTGATCGGGATGCTCGATGCCAGAGAGAACGAGAGGGCACAGGAGAGAGAGAGAGAGAGAGAGAGAGAGGGGGAGAGAGGGGGCAAGAGTGCGACGGAAACACGTAGAAAAAGAAGGGATGGACCATCGAGAGAGACGCGGAGGAGGGACAGTTACGTTCAGAATGAAAGAAGATAGACAGAGACAGAGAGAGAGAGAGAGAGAGTCGTGGCTCCAGATAAGCGCGAAAAATCAGATAACTATGGACAGCTGCAGGATAGGTGTGGCAACAGTTAAGCCAGATATGCATGTAGATGAGCTAGATAATTGAAAGAAATATCTTGTAGACTTGCGGATAACCGAATCCAAGAAGAGAGAATCGAGCGAGTGCGCGTAAAGTGGCTGGAGGAGCGGAGGTCGCGTCCCTGAAGAATCGAGAGAAGGGAAAGAGACTAGAAATAGGATTATAGTAAATGAGCTACTACACGGGCCGGGATAGAAGAGAGCATCGGAGTAAGGAGGTTTGCAGCATCCCCCGTGACGGGGGTTGCAACAAGATGGCGTCGAGCCTCCGCTCGTTTCCCTTCCCCGATCGTATCCTGGGTGTCCTGCGTTCCCGCCATGACGCCGGGATGACACCCGAGCAGCGCCGAACGCCGGCGAAACGGCACGAGCGCCGAAACGCGGGCAGCTGTGAGTCGGACAAAGAATACTCTTGGAGCATACAGTCACTGCGCGGCAAGCACACTCAGCACGGGGCAGCCCGCAACCAAAGGTACACTTCCAAAGTGACCGGGTAACTTTAAAAGCGAGAGTTATCCCGAGGGAAGAGAGGTCGAGGGTATCGGGCCAAATCGCCAGGAGTTTTACCGAGGACGTTTTAGAGTCGAGGTGTCGAGTGAGAAAAAGTGTTTTAACCGGTCGACTGTGTGTTAGTTAACGTTTCGCTGACAACTTGCACTTTCGGATTATATACTTCTATCACTTGATTCTGCCAACGTTCGGTTACCGTCTGCGTCGTTCTCTCCCTCTCTCCCTCTCTCTCTCTCTCTCTTATCAATTATCCATTATCCGCCTTCTCCCATTATCCCATCCTCGTTCACCTTTCACCTATCACCTTCTTCGTAACTTTCGCTCTCTGGAAACTGCCGTGCGCCGAATACATATTTCTTACTCCACGCTAGTTCTTCGTCCAGTGTTGACTCTCTGTCTCTCGGAGAGTCTTTCTCCCGATTCCGTGAAATCTTCAGTTTTATCGTATTCTCTTTCTTTCTTTCTCCCTTTTCCCCTCTCCTCCTCCTCCTCCTCCTCCTCCTCCTCTCCTCCTCCTCCTTCGTCAGTTTCCCTCAGTTTCCGTCACCGCGAGTCTCCTGCTCGCAAAGTGGTCCCCGTCGTCGAGGAGCGCGAGCACACGCTACGCGACGCTTGCTACTGCTCGGAGTGTCGACGCCACGAGGACGTGGGGATCAATCGAGGAAGACGAACACACGGAGACGTCGACTAGGAGGAAGACTGGGAGGAGAGAGAGCTGGGAGCACGAGTAGACCGGGAGTACGTTAACGGGAGTTTCTACAGCGATCCGGTACACGAGGAGTGTGACTACGTGTTACGGATTACTATGCGGAAGTTCGGTTTCACGTCGGTTCGGTGTTGTTCGGTTTACGCGAGTAAAGTTTTACGCCGCGGAGAACATCAACAACAACGACGTCAACAACACGGTAGTTCTTGTGCTTGCGAAACGTAATTGGGATGTGACACGAGATGTCTCTCGGCTTATTCGCTTTGGAGAAGCCACGCAGAGTATAAACAGGTTCTTAAACATTCTACCATACTACCATTCTACCATTTCACCGTGATTCTCGTAATTCGTCCAGACTATTATGGTTCGCTGTTCGCGCGAGACGCGAGACTTATCGCCGGCGACGATCGATAAGGATTTTTAGGCCGTGTCGAAATATTCAACCTCGAGAAACAGGAAGGACGTGATCCGTGTTCTCTGGTGGTCCTACGTTCCTCCCTGCCTCCGCCTTTGCTTCTCTGTCTTCTTCTCCTCCTCCTCCTCCTCCCACCCACCTTCCACCCCTCGTCCGCCTCATTCTCTTGTATTCTGCCTTTTTCTTTTTTTTCCCTTATTTCCTCGAAGCGTCCATGCTGTTTTCGTGCTGGTCTTTCCTGCCGATCGAATCGTACCGAGAATCCTTGCTGAAAATCTGTAGCGCTTTATACACGCGGATGCGTCTGTTTTCTTTGTGTAAATTCTATGGAAACTGCATTGGCGCAAGAGGTCTCTAGCGAATTTAGTGAAAACTGTCCTGCTTGGTGAACGTGCAATTCGGAAGGACCAGAAGGGGTTCCGGTAGAGAATTTCTCGTCGACCGGAAGCGTATCCGGTAATTCGTTAAACCGTACCAAACGTACGTTTCAACCTGGATAATCTATGGATACGATAGTGGAACGTCAAACCGTTGTTTCGTTTCTGACTCGGCTGTAGGAAAAATAACGAATTTTGCCGAAGAAGATTCTCTCCCGGAAGCGTCGGAATCTTCGAGACGTCGAAACGTCGATCATTCGCGTTACGATCGTGTTATCGGCTGGATGAATCGTTCCTATTTACTCTTATCGGACGTGAATTTATCGTGGCGCGAGGGAGTAATTGTGGTCGGCGAGTGGAATCGCGTCCCAGCGATTCCAAAATTCGTACATGATTAATCGATGAAAAATATCGTGAAAATTTGAGGCAATCGCTCTTTAAGAATTCCGCAGGGAATCGCAGGGGAAATTCAGTACTTTGGGAGTCTGGGGAAAAATCAACTCTCGGACAGCTGGATTCTCCCGAGACAACGAGTGGAAGAAAAAAAAGCAAGGGGCTTTCTATCGGGTGGCAAATACGAAAAGGCGCTGTCGACATTCGATTTTGCAAAAATGAAAACGTCAGAGTCACGGTGATCGCAACATCGCGCGAGCGGCTTATCGTTCCTCGCATTTCCAAAACATTGATTGCCTGTCAGTTTAATCGCGACGGCGGTTCTACGCGGACAACTCGAAGCAACAATCGCGCGCTCGTTCCTTTTTTCGCGTTACGTTAACTTTCGTCTCGACTTTTCATAAAATCGTTCACGTTGCATGTACTTTGGGATATTCCGTAGCGACGCTCGTCCTCCTTTCGATCGGCCCTTCGCATCGACACTACTGTCGTCGAGTGACAGGAAATCGGATGGCGGTAACGGGCGACGGCATCGAACCCGAAGAAGGAGAAAAATACTAAAAACTAATAAAGACCAAGAGAAAGGAGAAAGGACGAGGAGGACCTTTGATTATTCATCGAAAGACTCGATACTCTCCAGTCTCTTAGTTCGTGGTTTCGAGTCTCTTGGTACTTTCGACGAATCTGATTAGACGGGCGGCCGATACAAAAAGCAACGAAACAAGGGAAAGTGGGGCGTGTTAAAAGGGAATCGTGAATCGAATCGTTAGCATCGGTAAGTTTGGATATTTCCAATGCCAAGGCAATCGGTATCAGGTCGGATACACACGTGCGTCCTGTCATCCCCATCGCTGCGACGCGTAATGTAAATTCTCTAGTTGAATGAAAGACGCGAAGGAACAAAAAGTGTTGATTGCTTTGGGAATCGTGTGGAAAACCGTTATGGCGCGCGGGGTCCCGTGCGAGCCGATCTTTGGCATCAGCCCGCCTGCATTAATCTGTGCTTTAGCGAACCAATTTAAATATCAGCCTCGCAGTCAACGCAATTTTATATAATTTCCGATATCTTGATGACGCGTGGGTGGACGACTTTAAGAGAGTCCCTTGAACGCGTACTTGGCGTACTACGACGGTGCGCGGCGTCGGCGTCGGTTCCCTCTGCTGCTCGTACACGGTGTTCGTGATGTCATGATATACCGTCCAACGTAGACGCACGTAGACGCACGCGTCCCTGTGTGAACGTATACATTTAATTTTCTCTCCGAACGTGGCCGTGCACACTCGTGCATATTGAGGCGGTTAAGCGCAGCACATTTGCTGGACAGTCGGAGCTCATCGTTCGTGTGTACCAAAGCGGCTGTGTGCGCCAACGTTTCACGTGTAAGGAATCATGTGTGCATCGTGCCTGTACAGTGTCGGCCGACCGTGTGTGCTCGCTCCGTCGCTCAGTGGGATTCGGGTGTGCGTGCGTGCGTGTGGGACCTTGAATCAAGCAGCCTTTGTCGCCGCGCGAGACTCCACCGCGGCACCACGAGGTCGGCGAAAGTGTACCCGGAGCTTTTTTGCTCGGTGCCGCCAACGGAGCTTTTTTTTTTACTTTTTGACCCGAACCACCCCGCCCCCCTTGCAACTGCGGCGTCGCTCTCTCTCTCTCTCTCTAGAGCGCGCCATTTTCGTTTCGCAACGCCGGAATTAGCGGCTGGGAAAAAGAGACGTTATCGGAGATTTACGTCCTCGGGATGGGCAGCGCGAGCGGAGGACCATTGCCAAAAATTGGACAGGGGTCCCTTGGAATTTTCTCGGCGATGGATGACGCACCCTGTTGGCCAAACCTGTACTGCGGGAAATGGAAAAATGAGGGAGAGTCTCGCGGTTTGGCTGTTCGCAACGTAGCAGCTACGTTCGGCGAACGAACTCGGGGAATTCGGCGTCTCTCGCGTAACGCGCGAGTCTCCATCGGTGGCGATGTACTTCGTGGAGCGAAAATTCGCGCGTGCTGTCCCTGATGTCGCTGGGAGTCGCCAAAGAATCCCGACGTGTCGTGTAGTCGCACTGGGTATAGTGCGACGGAGCGTACACTATGGCAGGCTCACAACGCGCGACGCGTATTGAATTTTTGTGCGTGTGCTACGGTCGATTCAGCGAAAGTGCATATAGCGAGCATCTGCGAGCGCTAAGCGGGAGGGGTTGAGCGAACTTTTCTCTCGCAGCCGTGAAGGGCACGAGGAGATGCCGAGGTTAATCGCGCAGTTTTTTTTTTCTTTTTTTTTTTCTTTTCCCAAGAGATGATCTGCTTCCTAGGAATTTCGGGAATTTCGTAGCATTGCCAGGATTAAACTCATTTTGAAAAAGCATTTTAATGTGTTCTCTGCGAGAGGAGCATTAAACAGGAAGCGGACCGAGAAAGTTGAACGCGTGTTCCCAATGGCCCTGGGTCCTTTGCCAACGAGGAAATATAGGCAGCTTTATTTTTCGTCCTTTTTTTTTTGTTGTTTTCTCGTTTTTTTTTAATGGGAACCCGAGAGAGGGGCGTACGCGACCCAAATAAGGGTAGTAAAACCGTGTGACGTGGTAGGGGCGCGTACCCCCTCGGCTCTGACCAACGTTCTTTATGGTGTCGTCCGACGCTCGCGCTTTTAATGGGGCTTTTCGAAACGAAAGCTTCGGTCGTGTAATTTCTCCTCCCCCCTTTTGGCCCTCTCTCTCGACTTTCTTTCGTGCGCGCAGATAGAAAACCGAAGGGGAAACACGGAGAGCGAAAGTAGAGAAGCTTCGGCAAGTGAGCGGGATGGAGTCAGGATGACCCACAGGGCTCGATCTGTGACTCCTCGGCAGAGTATAGCGGAGCGAGGATTCGAGAGGACTAGTTGGCCCGATCGTTATTTTCCATATACCGGGTGAGACGCTCGATCGTCGTTCCAAAAGATTATCGTCTTCGTACGGTCACGCAATATCGCGGCACAGTGAGTTTCGCGACCTTTAAAGACTAAAGTTCACGTTATACAGGGTGGACGATTTATGGACGGTAGGAAAGTTCAATTGCCTATGACTCCACGGCGTCCTTAAAGATGTTTTCGCAGCGGTACTTCCATAATAACAGTAATGGTGCCCTGCTCCCAGTAGTGGCGCAGACCCAGTACCAACAGCAGCAGCAGCAGCAACTGCTCGGCCCCGCGTGCACCCGACCGAATGCAAACTCCAGAACGGAGAAAGAGAGAAGGAGAGAGCGACGGAGCTTTCCTCCGTCATCGCCTAGATCCTGAACTCCTGCTGGACCTTCGACGCCTTCTCACGGAATTAATAATAGCCCCGTTAAAAAGCTTTCGTGTTGCGGTAAACAGAAACATTCTCGATTCTCCGGCAGCTCCGGAGCTTCTCTTTCCCTCGTGGTTTGTCGACCTTTGCCGCGCTGGCGCTCTCACCCAAGCTTTACAAGCGAAAGTCCCGAACGACAGTGCAAGTTTCCAGCGATAGCGAAAGCTCCAACATCCACAGCTGTAAAGCTATTACGGCAGCCAGCCAGTGAGGCAGGCTGGCGGCCGGAGTCTGGTTCGTCGAGGCATGGGGGGGCTGGAGGGGGGCTGGAGGGGGGCTTTGGGCAAGGGCATCGAGGAGGTGCCAGGGGGCTCGAACGAACGAGCTCTATATACGCGAGTCCTATGTACCTCCAACTTCATATGCATGTGCTTTCCCCATGTAAAGCTGCGCGTGTTACCAGCTACGCCTCCGTAGAATCCAGAGAGCGAAAACGCTTGTGTGGTGCCACACGGCAAGCTTCGGTCTATGTACTCGCGTTACATAAAGTCGAGCTTGCACATAACACATACAGAGAGAGAGAGAGAGAGAGAGAGAGAGAGAGAGAGGGCAGGGGGGGGGCTAAAGAGCGGTCGATATTTCACTGAGACCCGGCGACGGTAGTTTCGAGCGAAGGCTCGGAACGACGCTCGCGCGAACAATCCCCCGGATATTCGCGCTCCACCCTTCGAAGCAGACCCCAATTTTAGCATTCTTCCACTTCCTTCCTTCCTTCCTACTATTCGCCCTTCCGAATCTAGACGCCTCTGCACCCTTGACCTTTCCTCGCGCTATTGGGAATCGTTAGGTAGCTGCCTCGGCACTTTGTTATTCTCTCGTAGGGATACACGTATATGTAGAGTGCGTGGACTAGTGGACTAGTTGAGTGGCGGAGTTATGGCGTCCCGTTGACCAGGGGCCTAGCCGACCATCAAGGTTACCTCGTGGTCGGTTTGCCACCCTCGCTACTACTACGCTATAGTCTATGAATGAAGCACCTACGAGCGTACGGACACATCGCATTTACGGCTATGAAAGCGAGTTGGTCGAGAGCCCTGGTAGGTGGTAGGTGGTAGGTGGTGCGGTTGTAGTAGGTTGTAGGTTGTAGCTTCTACAAATATAATAGTAGCCTTGACGTGCTGGTTACTGCACGAGACCTATGACACATTCTGCCGACTTGAGCTCTCTCTTGGGCTCTTGGGCTCTTGGGCATTCGTGTGTCGTCACTTGACGCTTCTCTTAACGCGTAACGCGCAATGCGTATGACACTCGAGGCGGACATTTTTTCGACTATCGTGTAGGGTACTTTTTTTTTTTTTTTTTTTTTTTGAAGGATTTACCGTTCCACGATTTATTTCAATTTTATGGGTTGCCTCGGATATCGAGGGCTTTTCTCGGGGTTCGAGTGGCAAAGGGTACGCAGTCAGGATAGACCTTCAAAACCTCAAAGACCTCTTAGGACTTATCACGGGAGAGGATGAGAGTCCTCTTGTCCTTATCCGTTCTCCTCTTCGGGATATCGATACCTTACCAGATATTCTTCTAGCTGTCCCTCTCTTCATTCTCACCGAGGATCCTTCTCTTGTTTCTGTTTCAGATCGTACAAATCAACCGCCTTCTAACAAGCCACATTAACCTCAAGCGATTTATATTTTCTTACGAAGCGCGAAAGAAGTAATTAGTGTGTTTATATGTCGTAATATCCCAAGAGCTTAGGTTCAGGAGAAACAAAGGAATAAGAGCTATAGTATCTATCTAGTGTACAAAGTATATCTCGAGGAAGAGCAGCGAGTGTGGAAGATTGACGAAGAAGAGGAGGAAGAAGACAGAAGAAGACGTAAAAAGTAAGAAAACAAAAAGTAAACAAAAGTCCGCCAGTGCCAAATCGAAAGGGAAGAAAATAGTAAGGAGAAGAAGGAGAGGAAGAGAGGAAAGATTAGAGTAACGAGTGAATTATTATAATAGAGAAGCAGAGCCAGAAAGATACGCCGAAGGAGAAGGAGGATCAGGGGGATATAAGAAAACACAAGAATTAAAAGAAAAACCGTAAACCAAAGAATCTACCATTTTCTACTAATCATTGAAAATAACGATACTCTTAACTGGATACGACGCGTGGGAGAAGGGAGAGTCACGAGTGTCACGAAAGTGAAAATACGAAAACGACCAAGAGAGAATAACGAGAAGCGGAGAAGAAAGAAGAAGAGATATAAGCGCGAGCGAACGGGAAGACGAGCAGGAAGTCCTTCGCACTCAGATTATAAAAGGAAGGAGCGAGGTGGAAGAGAGAGAGAGAGAGAGAGAGGGAGAAGAAAAGAAACAAAGAAAGAAGCATAGGAATTTATATTTAAACTATAAGTATCTACATTTTTTAACGAGCACCGACAAATTTTTATGAAGTTTTAAGAAAAAAAAAAAAAACGTGGATACCTGGAAGCGGAAGACACAATACTCCAGAGCAACCGATCTACTTCAGTTCGTAGCCTAAACCTGTCGAGTACAAAAGAGCGCGAATACGCAGAGAAGGTTAGCAAGACAAAACAAAAGTAAATAAATCACGAGACACGATATAGTTGGACTCGCAATCGGATAAGCTCGAGAATCAGGATATACAGAGAGGAGAGAAAGAAAGATTGAGGGAAAGGCTTTCTAGGCGAGGAGAAAACTCGAGCCGACCAATAAGTACCAATATCCTCGAGGGCGACTCACTTGCTTTCGCGAGTGGCGGCTGTGAGCCAGAGAGACACCAAGAGACCTGCGTGAGGAGGATCCGGAGGACCCGGAGGAAGACGGGAAAAGCAAGAGTGTCGAGTGCGCGCGAGTGCGGTTGGTCCTAGGTGTAAAGTGAGAGCAGTGCGAGGCTCGAAGGAAGTGAAGAAGAAGAAATATAAAATTGAAGCAAGCAGCAGGTGCCTCCGGAAGGGAGGGAGGGATGGACCTTAAGATGTTTCGGCGAAGATGAGCGCCGAGGTCACCAAGGAGGTCGCCTCCGAGAGGGTGAGCCCTCCGGCAGTCGCGACCTCGCCGAATTCGGGTCCAGGAGATCCCAATCGACACTTGCCTCCGTTCAGCAGCTTCGCCGACGGTACGATGGACGGTTCGGCGACCCTGACGACCCTGCACCCCCAGGACGTGGGTCTAGGGCTGACCTCATCCTGGGACTACTACGAGGGCCTCACCGGCAGGCTGATAGACTCCCGGGGCGAGGTCGTCCTCGCGAGTCAGTATCGGCCCTGGGAGTCGAAAAACGCAGGCGGAGGTGGTGCGGAAGGTCTGCCCAGCTTCGCGAGCCAATTCACAGCGCCGAGCGAAGCGGAGCCCCAGCTCACCGCCTTGACGCCTCTGTCGCCGGCGTCGATTTCACACTCACCTCCGGTCACTTCCGTTGGCCTCCCGAGCTTCCATACTCTCGGGACGCCACTTCCGGCTCCTCATCCACATCGCGCCCCGGTCGGATATCCGCTGGTGCCGGCACCTGTCCAGGCGCGTGAAGTCCCGGCTCTCCAGCAGCAGCTCCTGGACGAACGACATATCCAGCTACTGGGATCCAGCCCGGTCCAGGCGTTTCCGCCCCCACCGGGACATCCTCATCACACGGTCCTCACCGTGGTTAAGCCCGAGTACCCGCAGCTCCATCATACCAACTTCCAGAACCCGATGTCCACGGTCCTCGACTCCCCGACGTCGCGGGTCGGCATCGACGGCCGCAAGAAGGAGCGCAGAAAAATACGGGCCGGCTCGATGGAGTCCGAGGACGGTGCCAACGTCGAGAGTTCCGGTCAGGTGGCGGCTGTCTCCTCCACTGCCAACCGGGGACCTCATCATCTTGGCGGTGGCATGGGTGACGGCGACAGCGAGGGCGGTCTCGGGGACAAACCCGCCAAGAAGAAGCGCAAGAGGTGCGGCGAGTGCATCGGCTGTCAGCGGAAGGACAATTGCGGCGACTGTGCTCCGTGCAGGAACGACAAGAGTCATCAGATCTGCAAGATGAGGAGGTGCGAGAAGCTCACCGAGAAGAAGGTGAGTGAGAAGTCTCTTTTACGTTTGGCGCAATACCGGCGCGACTTTTTTCGACCGTGTCTATGCGGAACCCGGGCAACTGCTCTCGAATTCGATGGGGTTTAAAATCGCGATGGGGCACCCGGTCGTCTCTCGTAGCCGCGCTAGACGCTTCCTTCTTTTTCTCCTGCAGGATCCAGCCGCTTCGTCCTTCAGCGGAACCGGATTCTCGCCGGTCTCACGCTCGAAGGACGAGATCGCCGAGCATTCCTGGGGGCATTCTGCGCGCGGAATCCCGTAAGGAGAAGGCCCCCCAATATTACAGTATATTATACCAACCGATCCGATCCAAATCGAGCATCGTCTTTAAATTCGCATTCAAAAATTGTACTTTTATTATCGACTCAATCTGACGGGGATAATCAATGGGAAGGAATTTGCGTGAAAAAAATGGTTAATGAAAGACCTGTAAAAAAAAAAGAAAAATGTGTATAAAGGATATAAATGAGAACGAAAGTAAGTCTATAAGCAGTGACGGCCGTTTAAAGCCAGTATGGCCAGCGTAGTCAACACAACCAACAGCCAATATAGCAAAGCGGGCCGTTTCCCGTGCATTGGCGAGTGCGAGGGCAGCGGCGTAGGTGTATAAAGCACGCAGAGGCAGGTAGAGAGGAGCGTGGCCCGTACGGTAGGCTGCTCTTGTATAGAGTCTATATAAACGTGGATGAACAACGGTATATATAGCCTGAACTTGGCCCCAATGCCTGGATGTGCCGAGAATCCCAGAGGGAAATACAGAAATACAGATAACCGAGGTGGTTTATTATTGCAGTGACATTGAATGGGGGTTGGCTCCCTGCTCGCTCGCTCGCTCACTAGCGAGGGATCGGAGCACATCGCGTACTTGTACTATCCCTATTAAAGAGCCCGAAACAATCGTGCACAGGTTGTATTTCGATATGAACGCACGTTACTATTGTTCCACGTTTGGCTACGCAGAACTCGCCGTAAGTATAGCCTGTGGAATTGTACGTAGTAGTTTAAGGAGTGACGTATAGCTATACGTACAGCCTGTGCTGAAATATATTAATCGAACCAGTGGAATGGCGTACACGTTCCAGAGGCTCGTAAGCAAGCCTCGGCTTATCGTAGGGCAAGTTCAAGGCTCGCCCCGGGTCATAATAATCACGTATCGAACTCCGCCTTGCTCGGAAACAAACGTGTTGTTAATGCCGATACCCACACGCTACTCCATAGTATTGAAACACAGCCCGATAATGAGCGATTAACGGGGCTTCGGATTCTCAGCCAGAGAAAATTTCACTCTTGCTTTCTACCATTTCCAATTCTCAATCCTCCACCTTCCCATTTTCATTCTAGTCCCTCCTTCCCATTCCACGCCTCCCTTCACCCTACGCGTATTTATACAGCCTCTCCTGATCCCGCGTGCCGAACTCCTCGGGGTTCCCTGTTAAACGTTTCTCTCTACCTCACGATTTCCTCTTATAGCCGCTCCTGCTGCTGCTCGTGCTCCTGACTGGCAACTTCGAATTGGGTCGAAGGGCTTCTCCAACTTTGTCTACCTCCTCTTCCTCCTTCTGCTCTCGCTCCTCGGGATTCCTCGGAACGCCCTGGAAATGTGACGTAGGCGTGCGAAAAATCTGCCAGGCATTTTCGCCAAAACCAAAACGATATTCCGATCGGCGCGTTCGCTTTTCTCGCGCAAACAAATCAATTATGCTCGATGTATTACGCAGTTCTTCGGAGCGACGGCACCATGACTCATTCGAAGAGAGAGAGTGAGAGAGAGAGAGAGAGAGAGCACGGATAGGCACTGAGAAAAATGGCCGAGGATTCGAGAACCGCGAGAACGTCGTTAAGGATGGGGCAACCCGAATCGATGCGATATTAGAGGGAGACTGGGCGAGGAGGGGGGCGGGGCGAAGAGGTGAGACGTCATCTCGTATTGCCAATAATCAATAGTGGAGCGGCAGGGTAGTTCCCAAAGACGAGGGGAAAGTTCAGGGAGACTCGAAAGAGACACCAAACGTCCAGTCTTATCCTTAGAATTTCGAGGCTGAATAAGGGTAGGTTCAATAACCACCGATTTTTTTAAGGGCTCTACGATACACAGCACCTTCCCTCGGAACTTTTCGGGATAGGGATGAATCGAGCAATGCAGTTCCTGGGGGGTCGGATGAGGGTGCAGGGGTGCAGGCAGGATAAGAGACTCGGATGATAGATGGACGCGAGACGGAGACTGAGGTATATAGCCTCGCCGTCACAACAACCCCTCGTCCCCCACCGGCCAACTTAACACCCTCTTTATCCCGAGGGAAACCTCCCTCCCGTTACTTCCTCTTCCTCGTCTTTCGCTTGCTTCTGTTGTTTAGACCGTCTCTTCCTCTTTCCCTCCGTCTTTCTCGGTCCACCCGTTATAGTCGGACCAGTCCCTTGCCAAGACCTCCCTTGATTCTCTTCCTTTGGTACACCTGGAGAGAGTGAGCTGGGAACCTCCGACAGCTACACCCCACGAGTCCCGGATCTGCCGAGGCTGCCCTGATTTTTATCGTTGTTGTTTTGACCCGATTCGTCATAAATTAAGGGGATCGTTGACCCGGCAAACGGGATGCTCGCCGGGAGTCCTTTCTTCTCACCGCTCTCTCCTTCTTTTACCTCTTTCGTCAATAAATGCTTCTTATACCTTCGACTTGGTATCCACCGACTCTCCGTCCGGTTTTGGAGTCTCCAGACTCTCGGCGACGTCTAGTTTTCATTTCCTGACGTCGAAATTTCGGATGATAGCGAACAAGTGGCTGATCCGACGTGTCCGTGGAGTTAAAGAATCTTTACTGGAATCGCGTGGCGGGAGATTCGCTGGATGGCGGAATAGGCTGCTGCCGTATCTACGCGGCATGGCGAAATTTAAAGCATAGCCTAGTAATTTTCACCCCAATTTCACGGAATTTCCCAATTGCCAGGTTCCCGAATAATTTGCAGAGAGGGTGAGAGAGTCGAAGGTAGGGGTAGGGGGCAGAGGTGCGTAGAGGGAGGGAAGCTTGCCAAGCAAACTATATAGATGAGTGCGTGCGAGAGAGAGAGAGAGAGAGAGAGTGCGACTAGGGGTGCTTTCCAGCTAGCCCCGGTGCCCCTCGGTTCATTCGATCGCCTCCCACCCCTCCTTGGCCCGTTCCACCAATGGCGTGACACCCTGAGCACACGCACAATCTCACGTTCATACGATGCACACACGCGTGGAACAGGCACGTGCGTAAATTGGGTCCTTCCATTCTGAGGATTAGGGTAGGTTAGGAAGGAGCCATTTTAATATCTAGCGAGAGGCTGTTCTCGTTTTCAAAAATTCAATCCTCCTGCCTCGGGACTCTGGTTACTCGGAAGATTTCAAAGAGAGATCTTGGAATTCCCTCTGTCCTCTTGTTGTCTGTTGGCATATCGGACGTCAATATGGCCGACGACGAGATGCCATGGGGTCATTTTTATTTCTCTTTGCATGACCGTAACAGAGTTGGTTGCCCTGACGTGAGATAACCCTGAACCTAGCATTATGAGTGCTTATCGCCCGGTTATCAGGGCCCGAATAAACTTCACGTAAACTATCCAAACGTTACATCGGCGAGAGTTCTCTTGAGAAATCTAATAATATTTCTGTCGTTTTATTCTCTCTCTCTCTCCCTCTCTCTCTCGCTCGAAAACGCATGCAAAACGCAGGCGCCGTAACCGAACACTCGTCTCTCGCATCGACTGCTGCTCTCCCTTTTTTTTCCACTGGCAGCTTCGATGGCTTCGGCCCTTTCGATTTATCGAGAAACCGAAACCGTGCTGGACGAACGGAAGACTGCTGGTTCTTTGGGGGGGGGGGGGGGGCGACCGACGGCCGCCGATTCTCCGATTCTCCATTCTGCGTGCGGCTGCGTCTCCGAGTGTCCACGAAGAAAGTCTCCAGTCTACGTGCGACTGTGGAACTACGTGCGATTACGAAAGAAAGAGACGGCAGCGAGCGAGATGGAATCTGCGAGAGGAGAGCAAAGGAAGGGAGAAGAAATCTGTCTAGCGTTGCGAGCGATTTCCCAGAAGAGAGATTCAGCCGTGGGGACTGGAAGGTTGGCGGAAGTACAATAATTCGGTCCACTTCCTGTCTGCTCGTCGAAATATTTCGCGGTCCTAAATCCCCGACTCACCCTCCCGACTCAGCCTCCCTTCCAGCACCATCCCCGTCCTCGTCCTGGTAAAAGGTTTTGCTCCGCCGAAAGTGGAAAACTTGATTTTCCAAAGGCGAAGCTCGCGGGTCGAGCTGCGACAGCGAAATCGCGCGCGTAATATTCCTCATCCTTCTGCCGAAGGACGAGCAGGGCCGATAGTCAAATATATTTGGATTTTCTCAGCCGAGTGTAAAATCTGCTTTTAGCGTTGTTAGTCAGGATTCAGGATTCAAAATGAGCAGGACTCTTGGATAGCTTCCAAAGAAATTGGATGAAGAAATTGATGGGAAACTGAAAGGATTAAATGAAAATTTATATCGGTTATTTCTCTTTCGATCGGCAAATCTTCTGCTCTGCAGTTTACGACTTTTCATTCTCAGCGGAAAGTTCAAATATACCGGGAATCATTGGTGGTTGATACTTTTCGGGATCCTGCGTAGTCCTACCAGGAAGTCCTGCGACTCTACTTGACACGGTAGTAGAAGGAATACGAGGAGTAAAAAGAGATAGGGCATAAGAGAGAAGGAGAGAAACGAGGCCTTCTAAAAATACCTGACGACCCAAGGACTTTGGTAAATATTCATTTGGGGGCTGCAAAACACCCCCGTTTCTAAAAAGGATATAAATCCTGAAGCATGATATTTTTAGGATGGCGTTTTACAAGGGCAAGGCAGCTTTTAACTATCCAAATTCGCCTGTACACGGTATCGATTGCATTGTTCCACGGTTCTCCGATACACGAATATACATTTATGCGCTGATCTACTCTAACGCCCGTTTATCCGGTGACATATGAATATATGTAGCACACATAGTGCATACGTGAACCCGAGGGATCAGGAAATGTAAACCCTTTTGCTTACGGATCTATCGGTATTAGCGACCCGACGAAATACAATCTTTTTTTTTGTTGTCGCCTGACGACAACTCGGCAGATGGGGAATTAACATATGTATGGATATGTGAACGCGGAGATTTCATTGGAGATTTTCGGGCCCGCGCACATAGAAACGTGAGAGCCATTCTGCCGAAATTCGATTTGGAATTCGATTTTCTCGTCCGCTCTGGGATTTCGTCTGTTACCCCGATGGGGGGGGGGGGGGGGGGGCAGGAGGGGGGGAGGATCATTAGGACCGGTTCTGGCATGTCATTGCATAGGGCTGTACATGAAAGAAATTACAATAATTTTCTTTCCACGATTATTATTTTTTCGCCAAATGTTTTGTATTTTTTTTGTATTTTCCGGTAATTCGAATTCTTCCCAACTTCTCGCTGAGCACGAAGTAACGTTTGTCGTTCAGCCTCGAATATTCGTTAAATGTCGTAACGATTCGTTATCACTAGTGATTAGGTGGGTGGTGGGAGGAGGGGGGGGGGTCGAGAGTAAGACTCGAGAGTGTGAGTATGTAAATGAGAAACGGCTAAAGAACTTTACTAACGTGAGCAGAGCCCGGGTCAGTTACTATCGGCGTCGTCATTGATAGGGTAACGTGCGTAATGGAAAGATAGTAAACACCTTCATTGATAAAGTTTCCGTTGGTGTATCTTGCGCTCTCACGTGTCACAATGGTCAGTGCTCATTGGCTATTGACTGGCAGCCATGGAAGCTCGAGAACAGCGTGCCCGGAGAGGTGCATATACATATATACATATATAGACACAGCCACCCGTGTGCTATCTGACGTTCAGGAATTTCTCGTGGAAAGTTTGTACAGTGAAAGCGATAGTCGGCATATTCCGAATGCAGGTTAAAAGTACTTTTTCGAAAAAAAAATACTGGCGATCCTCGAAATATTGTCGGAGTTTAAGGGAAAATCTAGGCATTAAGGAGCCCGGAACGGAGGAATATTTCCTTGAAGTTTCCGCATTGCAAGCATCGAAGCCAGCGCCAGGCAAGCGGTGGCCTCGTGGAGAGTGAGAGAGAGAGAGAGAGAGAGAGAGAGAGAAGAGCGCTACGCAGTTTCTGCCGGTGGCAGGAGCGTTTCTCGAGTCGATATATCGATCCCCGCCCCCACTCGGCACTCGCTTCCTGCCGCGGGAACAGGACTCTCTCTCTCTCTCTCTCTTTCTCTCTCTCTTTCCCACAGGATGAGTCACAGCCTCCCCGTACGCCAGCACTGACACTCTGACGCACTGTTACACGCACACGCCCCTCTACGCACGCAGAAATTGCGTGTGTACGCATTCGATCGACCCATCCGTGATTCTAGGTGTAGGTGCCAGTGGCACTCTCTCTCTCTCTCTCTCTCTCTCTCTCTCTTGCTCTCCTTCGCCCTCGCGCGCATAGTCTATTTGTCGAGAGCCAGGACGAAATTGTAAAGTCGGCTTTACATTATTCAGTCGAGAGCTCCGAGGCCTGCGGCTCCTCGTGAAACTTGGCGTGTCGAGCGCGTAACTTCCGGCAGTTTGCCGACAGAGGAATCGAGTCTAAGAAGAGCCATTGGGCCAAGGTGTACGAGGAGCACTAGGAGCACCAGGAGCCGCTGACAGGGAGGCCAACCTGGCGATCGGAATCGCCTGGGAAGATGGGGACTTTCCTCCGTGCGGAGTCCCCTTTATGCTGCACACACAGGTGCAGCATTCGGCAGAACGAAACTGCAGGCGACACTTTACGCAGCCCGTTCAAAATCAACAAGATAAACGTGCGAAAACAGAGATAAAGCGGAACGCGAAAGCGTCTCCTGCGGTCGACATGCGAACGAGAAATGCGGCTTAAGTCGGCGGAAGCGACGAGGCGCAGTTCGATTCCACTAACGAGCGCGAAGGAAGGGTTGGAAGGACGGAAATGAAATTGGCGGCGGGATGGCAGGGCCCAGGGGGAGGCCGGTGCGAAATAAAAAGAAAAAAGAAAAAAGAAAAAGAAAAACTCGGCAACGGCAGTCGCAGCCAAGAGAGGCGGACTCGCTCGCGAGTCGAAACTGTCGTCTCGTTGCGAGTCCGCACTTTGACACACACACGTGCGTCCGGACTCACGTGCGCCTAATGACAAGGTACTGCAGTTCCCAGTTGCCGTGCAACGTGCAACGTGCAATTACCCCTGAAAAATGCAAAATGCATCGCGAGCGCCAGAGGTACGCGATGACGAATGCAGAACGGCGCGGCGCCCTTTTCAATTTGCGAGGCGCAACTGGCCGCCGCGCGACGCCGGGGCGTGTTCCTGTATTCTCTGGTCCCTCTAGTTCCCTCTAGTTCCTATCTAGCCAGACTGCCGGCAGACCGGCCGACGCTGAACGCCTACCGCGTCTAGCTAGTTCCTTATTTATTCTCACGTTGCATGCGGCGAACGCGGCAACCAGCAGGTACTTCGCAGTAAAGGGTCCGTGCTACGTCGAAGGCGACTGGCGAGTGTGGCGTCCCGACGACAGGAAGGAAAAGACCGAGGCGCGAATCGGGCTCGATCGTCCATCGAATCGCGTCATTGAGAATAAATCGTGCCGTCTAAACTGCAGTCGCGGTTTAACCGAGGATTACGAGCATCGCGGGGAAGCCCCGTAAGAATAATCTGAGGCCGGATTCGCGCTATCGATTTCGAGTGCAATCCTCCCTCCCTTCCCTTCGACCATCCCATCCCCCATTCCTCTCCTGCCTCTCCCTGCTTTCCCCTACCGACGCCCTTCTCCCCCCTCTACCCCCGCGATACCCCTCAAGCACAACCCCGTCTCACGAGATATATCGCTGCGCTGCACGAGCGTGACTCACTGGCTAATCTATATACGAGCCGTTTACCGTGCATTATGTGCCCTAGGCTATCTCACCGCCCCTCCGGCCCTGGGCCAAACCATGCTGCGCCATGAGCTACGACCTTGGAGCGTGAGAGAAAAAATTCACCAGGACGAAATTCCTCCTGGGAACGACAATGGGTCCCAGTCGGTCGAAGCTGACCTGGGTCCGTTAGCCAGTGATGCTTCGTGGAAACGCTTCGAATTTCTCTGGAGTCTTAACGGAGTTACCTCATTGCGGGTTCGACTACGGAGAACCGATAGAAAGTATGTACTACGTACGCAGACGGACCTACAGAGGCGCGAGCTCTGTAGTCGAATAGTTGCACTTGCACCGATGCAACGTGCGTCTGGCAGGCGGGTCGGTGTCTGCGCGAGCAGGGCGGAACGCGGCAGGGAAATAAGGGAAGGAAAAAAAAGGAGTAGCGAAAAGAAGAGGAAGGGAGAGTAGATGAAGGGATTGGCCACCACGTGTATGTGTGCACGTGTGTCTGGGAGCACGTGCTATTGCTCCAAGTAAAGCAGCCAGGACGAGTCCGACTGTTTGGCTAGGTTCACTTTTTTATTTTTCCCTCTCTCGGCGATGCACTCGCTACTGGGCTCGCATACAGGGCGTACAGCGCGTACAGCGCACACACCGTCGCTCAACGGAGAAGCAGGTAAAAAGGGTCCTACAGCTGTCAGACAGCTGCTCCCTCTGTCCTATATACATACGTGATGAAGGTTCACGCACACGCGTGCCGCGCGTAGAAAACGCACTTTGAGGCAGTCGCGCGTGTGAGTGGAGGCACCTACGTACTTTGGAGCGAAGTAGAGACGGAGGACAGAGAGGAGACAGTCTCTACGTGCAGCCAGAGGAGAGAAGGAGGCACGGGCCGCTAGACGGACACAAAAGCGTGACGAATGCCGGCGGCCATAACGGAATTAGTGGCGCATCATTTGATCCCTTTCTGTTTCCCGGGAGCCCTTGCGAATCTCGTTACGTCCCTAGGACTGTCTGTCCATCCGTCTCCCGTTCACGAAACGTCATGCCGGTTACGCCGCGTGCACGTCAATGCGTTCGCCTAACCGTGAAGCTTCGAGTGGCACCTCCGTGTCCTTTTAATTTATCCACATAATTGGATAGTAGGACATTGCATTCCGAGCCAGCTAACTAGCCTAGGCAGTCGCTCCGTTTGCCGTCCATCCGCAGCCACCGTAATAAGACATCGAGTCCCTCGCGATCTACTGTAGGCTTTACTAGACTCTGAGCTACGAGTGGGCCGGTTTTAAACGGCTGACGGTCGAAGGGATTAATTGTCGGGGGGGGCGAAGGAACGGAAATTTGGAGATCGTGCTTCTTCGAGGTCGGATGGAAAATTACGGGCAAGTAAAAGTCTCCGGAGCTGCGACAATCGGCAATCACGTCGCTGGCTCCCTCGAAGAAGCCAATCGTAGGTATCAAAGGATGAAAAGAAGCTGTTGGATGCCTAGGGAAGGGAATCTGGACCAGCGTCCTTTTCTTGGACGGGTCGAAAGGCTTCTCTTCTTAGGAAGAGAACGAAGCGAAAGGAGAGAAGGAAAATGCTTGATTTTCGATTGAGGCATTTCTTTTTCCTTCCTCCTCTTCTTCCTCTTCTTCTCCCGGGGATGCGAAGTTTCCACAGAAGACCAGGAGGCAGAGTGCCAAAAGTGTCGGAACCCCTGAAAGTGCTGTAGAAGCTACAAGAGCGGCACGAGTGGAAGGAGAGGAACAATGGAGCGGCTGGATCGAGTGAGACAACGGCACGGGAATTATGTCGACAATGCTGCTGATTGCCGGTTCATTATGACGTCATAAAAGCGAATCTAGTTGGTACGGTATGTACCTACCGCTCACGATAAAGGATAATCGCCCGCGGGAATCAGTACTGCGCCTTTCAGAAGATCCACCTACCGTTGGCATTGATTGCTCGTGGACGGAAAGTCGATATTGGAAACTCAATTTTGGAAAAAAAATTTGAAAAAAATAATGAAAATAAACTCACGGGACACGAGAGTTGCTCGGACTGGCGATGAGTTTCTTGGCTTTTCGATTCTCTGGTGACTCAATAAAAAATGCCCCCATGAGGAAAAGCAGCAGCGTGCGGGACCCGCGCTCACCTAGAGCAACGGGTGTGCAGGATGGAGCCCTTGATGATTTATCTGCGCCATGGGACGCCGCGACGGATTCTAATTTTTTCGTTCAGTTTCTGCAGGGACTATGAAGTTAAATCGATGGAAAGCAATATGGCCCAATTAAAGCAACCCTTATTGCTGGGGGGGTTACTTGCCTCGCGTACTCGGAGTCTTACCTTGGCTTCCTAATATATGTAATTGCGTCGCCCCTTTCCATTCGGTGCTCGTACAGCGTTTCAGGGTTTTCAAAAAAAAAAAAAAAAAAAAAAAAAATTGACAGTCGCCGGTGAGATTTCGGTAGAAATAATAATTTCTCGGTAGATTTGGCGACGCGTTGCATTCGCCATGGAGATTAGCACGGAATCAGGGAGCAGCGTACGTGTCGCACATGTGCATTGAGGACAATGACGCAACTACGAAATGTCGAACTATAATTGTAATTCCGACTGGCGACGTGGAGCGCGCGTCGTTCACCCTCTGAGCTCAGCCACTAATCCCAATTACGAATGGCCATTAGTTTTATGTCGAAAGGAAAATCGGTCCTGCTAGTCCCCGTTTACCCTTGTCCCTTTCTAACGGCGTTGCCGCCTTTACTGGGCTCCGTGGGCTCGGCAGCCTTACACCACCCCTCTATCACCCTTCTCGTTCGGCACGCCGTTTTATTCGGCTCCTAATCGATCGGCGCTGCTGTTACCTTGATTTATGTTGCACGCTAATTACCTTCATTTGCATAAAGATAGATCAACCCCCGTGCACCAGCCCTTAGATTCTGAAGGGACGTCGGGACGTCCTAGATTCTAGAGTCGCTGCAGCTACCGTCGCGATTTCCCTAGTGCCTAATCGGACGACTTTAGCGAGAGAGTCCAGCCCCGATCGAATTTTAAATATAGTCGGAACAGAAAGGACAAACGGGATACACAGGATGCTCAGTCTCTTGGGTCTTCCGTCCTTAAAAAAAGCGGCGCTCTTTTCAATGGACGATTTGAAATTTTTATTACGGAAACGCCCTCGAATTTGGAAAAGGGTTTCGCGCGTCACGCGAGGCGTCCGATATTCTAATGCTGTCCATTCTTAAAATAATTTCCGAGGAGAACCGAACCACGGGTGACCGATTAATATTTATGAGTAAAGGCATCGTTTAAGGACATGAAAGCTACAGGAAGCTGCAGCTTCCTCCAACTGCGTGAATCACAAAGATACCGAGGATCAATTCCTTTTTTTTTTCTAGCATTCTCTCCATCTCGATCGTACATTTTTCATTTTTTTCCTATCTCCATCAGTCCCAAAGCGGCTAGAGCCTAGAAACTAGATCCGCGCAGCTGCTGCCTCGACCGGAAGCTGTCGGCCATCTTGTTTGCACAGTTGCCATGGTTACCATGGGAGATCCTTTCTGTAAGGACGTACGGTGGTCCCAGCGTCTGTATTTCGGCAGTAAAAGCCCCATGGGGCTCCCCGTAGCCCGTAGCTAATGCGTTATTGTCGAGAAGTTCGCACCGATTCTCCTGTATGGGCGTTGATTTTCGATTTTCCGAATTTATGACATCCAACTTCGACAGTGTAGCTGACTTCGCGCCAGATGGTCCCAACCGATTGACAGGATCAGGATCAAACCCCAGATTACCCAGCGTCCTCGATCAATCGGAATCCCGTAGTTCCAAAGTGGGCAGCCACCAAGGTTGTCGCATGTCTCTGTACCAGAGAGGAAGAAGGGAAGCGAAAGGGAAATAAAGAAAATGGAAAAATAAGTAAATAAACGGAGGAAAACCCCGGAGAATTCCCTGAGATCGGGTCTGTCATCAATTCCGTTTTCTACAAACAAGAGGAACGCACCCAGCGACATCTGCTCACGCGATTCCCTCATTAATCCTGGACTAACTCCGCTCCCGACTTAAGCTTCGTTAACACTGCCAGTGGTACCAGGAGGCTCTGGTGCCTCCGCCGTGACTCTCGAGTCGTGAATCTGGAGCGACGGAGGATCCTGAGGGGCGCCGAGGGATCCGGAGGATGACATTGAACTCGGTTCCTCAACCCTTGTTAACACACGATGTTCTGCCCTGTTGAATCAGATGTTAAGCTCGTTGAGGGAAATCTGGTTTGATCTGGAAATCGATTGCCAGGGTCCCGGTCTCCTCCTAGAGGATCCTCCTCGACGGATTCCAACGGTGCTAAGGGAATCCTGACATCCTGACATCCTGACTTCTGGACAGATGTTCGCCCGGCCGATCTTCCTCGAAACGAGGACCACGTGTGGAGGAAATCCATTTCCTTTTACGGCGTTCCTCTCCACAGAAACTCGGAAAAAAAAAACTCGGAAATCGAGGAACAAGCAGCTGTCTAGACTCTCAGACTCCTAGACACAGTCGAGAAATCTAGATTCCTCTCTGGAGGAAGAGGATTCATATCTTATTAGAAGTGCAACGTGCGACTATCGATTTATCAGCAGTCCGATTTCCTACCGGTTGCAGGATTGAGCTGTGAAGCATTATTTTTTGTATTTAGGAGGCTCCGTATACGTACAGCTACCTTTGCCCGTCGTATCTTTTCTAGACTCGTCGTTAACTTAGGAACGATAACTTTAGGAGCGATAACTTCCCTTTACGTTAAATTCTATATTTCACCCGTAGGAAAAATAACTTTGTCAAATTTTTCATTTCGAAAGCTATTCCTCGCTTCTTCCTCTCGCCGAGCTTCGCGTGAAAAAGTGAAAAGGTCACGTGAGACGCGTGGAAATATTAATTATCCAAGTACACGAGGGAGAGAGAGAGAGAGAGAGAGAGAGTAGTCGGCATTCGATTTAACATGGGCGTTAGAAGCAGCCGATCCTCCTTCGGCGAGCAGCTGTCCACAATTATTTTTGACCTGGCCTCGCGCAGGCTCCTGCTATACCTGGCTTTTTGTTGCTCCTGCGAGGCCATTTTGTTCGGGAATTGATGACGCGTATCGACCCAAGATCCTTTGTTATGTTAAACGCATTAATGCATCCTGTTACTCTAGTCGTTTCGTACGCTAAAGAAGCTTCCAAATTAACGACGTAGAAAAAGCGTCTCCAGCTCATGAAATTCCCATGGCGGGAACTCCCGGACGAATTTACGAAATTTTACGAGAGCGTCAAACGGCCACGAACCACGAACCACGAATCCCTGGCTACTTTTGCTGGTTGGCAAGAATGACGCAATCAAACATTCAATTGTTCCTCTTCGGGTGTCTTCCGCAGAGACCGTTACGCACTCGAAGCGTCCCTCTCACAATGCCAGATATTTTTATAGCGATTCGCGACAGCAGCTACATCAACACGACCGGTTTTCCACGCGCGTTTGAACATCTGCCGCTTTGCTTTGCCCCAGTGCATGTGCGTGCATAAGTGCGTATACGCACATGGAAGAGTCACCCTGCGTACGAGAGAACTCGTGCTCTACTCCCGAAGCGTCTTCGCGTACTCACAGATGTTACGAAATTCGTCTCTTGGTGGTAGGGTGGTACAGGGAAAGTCGAGCATCCCTCCGGTAAGGGTGTCAACTTCGAGATAAGATACAGGCTGAAAAAAGTGAAGGCCTGCTGCCGAATGGAGAGACTGACGAATTCACAGGGAGAGAGAGAGAGAGAGACCGAAAAGTCCCCTGGTCCAATAGGGAATTCAATGGAACGGGGGGCCAGAAGGTGGAATAATTAATATGGGAAACGGGCCGCGAATTGCGCGATTGTCCCGCAAACGAATCTACGAGTTTATTTTGATTCGGAGTGGCGAATATAGTTGAGGCTCGAATGAAAGAGCCAATCAATCAATTCTCCGGCGTACAATTCTCGCAATGAGATCTGAGTGAATTGCATTAACCTACAGACATACATTACGCATCAATGCACGAGCACGGTGCTGATCGTCATAATGGCCGTAGAGGCGACGGTGGTCAACCCTCATTTCAGTTGGCCACCTTCGACCCCGTTCTGGGACTTGGCCGTGCAGCGCAGGTACTGGCCGGAACACGTGGTGGAGCCTGGGCCGTGCCATTTGCATGGGCAGGATGGGAGCCCCTGAACTCCTTGGGAATTCTCCTACCTGAGGTCAGCGGTGGGAATCGTCCAGTGCTGTGGGGTCGGTCTGTCTGTCTATGAGTCTGGAAGACAAGGCGCGATTTTATCGGCACGATCTTAGGGCGCAGCTAGAGGAGGCGATTATATTTCCCTGGTGCGAATTGGAGATAATCGCAGGTCGTGACTCTTTTAACGTAGTCCACCCAACGGGACTTTGCGTAGACCAGGTTGACAACCGTGTCCCTGGAACACACGGCTGGTGACATATCAGTGCACATTATGCGTCGGCACGTCTATCCACCTCACGCATACACTTCACAGATGATGTGGAATTCAAATGATGCTTTGCCTTGACATTTTTTTCAAATTCTGATTCTTCCCTCTTCGACGCCGAGGTGGCTCTCCTCTCCTCGATTCTTCTTGTAGGAGAAACACGCGAGGTGCCCTTTGAGTCGTTAGTGAATTTTCGTGGAAGGAGGTAAAAGTAAAAGTAAATGGACCGATCGGAGGAGGAGCAGGGCGGAGATCGGCGTTAAATCGTCGAATGCGGGCGTCGCCATGGCCGTGGGAAGTGTCTCGGCCGGGCGCGTCTTTTTCGTCATGAGCTGCTAGTAGGAGCTACCCTTATAAGCCGCAAGACGCACCCCCATCGTGTCTCGGAATTTACTTTGCGATAAAGGAAGATTTAAGATTCGTTATCTGCCTGGAGCAAATTTATCTGTGAGCTCGTCCTCCCCCCCCCCCCCCGCCTTCCTCTTCGGAGAGGTAATTTCACTCTCGGACGTTACGTCTTCCGCGCTCCGATAATTCGCTTAGTTTGAACTGCGTCGACCTTCGATGTTCAACCTCGGCCGATCTCTCCCGAGGGAATTAGCTGCGAAAGCGGAGAACCTGGGGAACGTGAGCTTGCTACGAATACTTGGGAACTTTGGAGGAGTCCAGGAGGCTGCGCCGGCTCTTGTGGCAACTTTTAGCGTTAACCGTTCTTGGAAGATACTTTTAAACTCGAGAGCCACCTCGATCGAAAGCATCGAGTCGAGACTCTCGTTGACTCTTTTTAAGCCGAGGACTGTCGACGACAATCCGGGTCCGCTAGACGAATTTAATTAAAATCCTCGGGATTCCCGAGGGACGCGCGATGGCTCAAGAATTTCTTCATAACCCGATGCAAATGTCGGACAGCTTCGGTGCGGTGCAACCAATCTCAAAGTATGCTGGTTATGTAATTAGGCTCGCCGGAGAAGTATTTAATATCGGCTCGAAGCTCATCGAATAAGCTGAGCGACCTCGGCTCCTCTCGGCTCCTTTCGGCTCCTCTCGGCAGAGACGTTCTGCCTGCAGAGCATAAGGCTACGAAGAATCCTTCTGTCAAACTATGAGATAAGATCTGATAAGCTGGAAAGAGAGGAGGTCGAGGACAAAGTTCGGTCTCACCTTGTCGGGGCAAGGGTCAAACGGGTATCAGCTGCGCGGCAAGATAGGACAGGGACACCCTGCATAATCAGCGGTTAACAGGTTTTATGAACCTGTAACGCGGACGACGGAAGCCGCACTCAAGCGACATGGTCGTCGGTCCGTCGGTCCGTCGGTCCGTCGCCTCGTCGGGCCGAGCAGCCAATTTGTTCTGTGACTGTCGAGCGCGGCTCTCGAGGCAGCTACGAGCGACCCACCACCATCAGCGCATCAGCATCACCGTCAGCAGCATTACCATTACCATTAACGTGGCCAAGTAGCGAAGCACAGAGCCCATGGCATCGCTCTAGCATTTACCATCACAAGCATATCGGAGCAACGACATAAATTGATTAGTTGGGTCGCCCGTTCGCCCGTTCGCTCGTTCGCTCGCTCGGGCGGGCGCTCTCTCGCTCGCGGATAGAAAAATCCTGGGAACGAGACCCCGACAAGAGGCCGAGAGAGCAAGCGAGTCAATGAAAATAAAAAGGATGTCAGATTGCCGCGGCGTCGGAAGTTACGGATTAAGTTAGGAAGTAGACAGTTAGCGTCGCCCGAGCGAGAGAAACCGTGCGGACCGAGCGGAGAGCGAGTCGCTCAATCTCGACCTATAGGCTATAGCTTATGGCTTATCGCTGGCAATCTACACCTCGCAGATCATCCTGTAGTCTATGAGCCTAGACCTTTATACCGGAAGGATCTGCGTCTGGACGCGCGAGGATCGAATCGTCCCGCTGATCGGGTTGTCGCTTTTTTGGTCCAACCAGCGGTCGACCTTTTGCTCGATTGCAGTCCATCCCCGCAGACCCTTAAAGTCCAACCCCTTCTCGACCCGAGACCCTTGTATCTTCCGAGTGGCAGACGGGCCGGGCCAGGAGCACGTGCTGCGTCTCTCCCAGAGAGAGAGCATCCCCATTGTCTGGCTCGCCCGTGGCCATCGTCTGCGTCGCGGGAGCGTCGGCGGCAGCCTTTACTACCCCGTGCCACCCCTTACTACAGCCTTACCACCCCCTTACTACCCGGACTAGCCGAGTGATCCTCCCGGCCTCCAGAGGCTGGAGGGGGGCGGATGAGATGGCGATCCTACACTCGGGGCTCCACTCTCTGGAACCTTGACCCTAAAGCCAAAGGTTTGTTTGGGTCGTTCACGCACATATCCGCCTTTATGTTACGGTCGTGTACCTCTCCAGGGTATTTTCGATATTCTCGAGCATCTCCGGCATACCGGAAATTCATATTCGCAATTTAAAATCGGCGTTTCATCCTTTTCATTTATTCCAAAGACTTCTGGACTCTTCTTGCCCTTGTGCTGCCAGTGAGAAGGACTGGTCAGATTTAGGAGCAACAATAGGCTCTTTCGGATTAAATTGAACTCGTAGGAATTACGAAGGGTATGTACTCCAATCCGTGATACGTCAGGTCGCTTCTATTCGGCTGCAAGATGTTCGCTCGGAGGATCCTTCGTGCATGCCATCTGTTTCGACTTTTTCCTCTCCTCTTTTTCGACTATTCCCTTTTTCATCCCAGCTAGTAGTCCGCTTTGATTTACATCGGGCGGCAGATCCTTCCGATCCCGTAGGATTCCTCGGATCGTAAAGGATCTCTCGACTGTGGGATTCTTTCCAGCGTCTAATTTACAACCGACTACATTGCCAGTCAGACTCTCACTGTCTTCCAGCATCCCAGGGCTGACGTTTACGAGTGACGTATTCGAGATCCATCCCTATGCGTCCTGCCGAGATTCCTGACTACGTCCCAACAGTCAAAACCAAAGACTAGATCCCGAAGATCGCACCCCGGATATCCCCTGAGTCAGAAAATTGAATTAGCTAAAGGTACTTCCACCCTCGTAGCTGAGCGTATCCAGCCTCTTCCGTTGATCTTGTATCGCGCGAATTAATGGACATTCCTAAGGACAGGCATCGGGTCAGCCGATGTAAACTTCACAGCGTGACGATTCACCGAATCCCAGGGTAGTTCGAGTCATCCGCCTAACGGCTAAGGGTAGGTGTCGAAAGTAGGTGAAATGGTGAAACGGCGAAGAAGGCCGAGTGGATAAGGGCGGGCATCGAGAGGGCATCAATCCCCTAATATTTCGCGATTACAGGGCAATTAACAATAGGGGGGTCCGACCCTCGCCCTCCGGGTTTCGGGGGTATTTGCCTGCTCAGTGCCTAAGCGCGATCCCTCAGACAAGGGGGTGCGATAAAATGTAAACCAGCAGACGTAGAGCGGGCGACCGGGACCCTCACTCCTGGAAAGACCCTCCTCAGCGTGGAACGTCGCGTCGAGGTGTAAGGGTGATGTTATGACTGTTGTCAGGGTCAGGGTCGGGGTCAGGTCCGTGGATAGGTTAGGGAAATCTCCCATTCCGTTCTACCCTTTCCTTCACACACGAGGACCTTGTCCATTCCTCCAGGGATGCGGGATCCCGAACCGAAACGTTTCCTGCGTCTCCCTGACGTCCTGGAATCGGCCTCTATCTCAGCCAAGGGATGGAGCTTTTCCTTCCTTTCCCGATATCCTGCCGGTCGGACGTTTTAAAAGGACGGATCGGTAATGGAGCTTGACTGGTGGCTCGTGTCACGATTTTCGGTTTCGAAGGGGAGTCGCCTCGGTTTACGAGAGGGTTCCGTTTGCGAGGGGGCCCCTCTTGCTTAATTATCTGGAAGCGTGCCACACCCTCGCAGGGACCCTCCGTCTTCCGACACCTGGTCTGGGGATTCTTTCTTTTTTTTATAAGTGAAAAGAAGAAAAAAAGGGAAAAAAGGATGAAAGAGAAACAAGGAGAGACGAACGGCTGAATCGCGCGAAGATGCACGAAGCGTCCGACGCGCGGAGCGATCCAGGGCGATTCCACGTGGAGGGTGTCGAGAAAATAGTCCTAAGGCTGAGAGAGCCAGAGCCGAGGAGTGGCTGGCGTGTGCGAGGATGATGCCGAGGGGGGTGGTGAAAACTGACCTACCCTCGGGGTCGTCATGGCGCTGGCAATAGTATTAAGTAAAATACGGGGGAGTCTCTCCGGCCCTATCGTATTAAGATATCAAATGGCCAAATCCCGGGTCCCCTCGCAGACGTCATGTGCCTCAGAGCGTCTGCTACCCTTTTCTGGTGGTAATGTATCGCTTGCCCTCAGCCGAGGAGTCAGGAACGGGGGTGGGTTTCGGGGGTCATGAATGAAATCCCTCCTGGAGGGTCGGCCCTGGGGTGTCTGACCCTCTATACCCTTACCGTAGCCCCTTCTCACCCACCCCCGTCCAAGAGAACGCCCTTATACTCAAAACAATAACACATCCACGTGGACAATCCACGTGTTTTACCTTCTCGAGGGTTAACCCGAACCGGCACCGGTTGCTTCCTTCCTCCCTTCGGCCCCATTCACGCCCATTCGATGCTCCTACTCGTGTCCTGCACCCACGCAGTCGAGTCGCTCTACGAGACGTTGTCCTCAAGCAGCTCCGTTTCAGGGTGCATCAGCCGATGACCCACTGGGAAAAGGAGACAATGAGAAACAGGTGCACTTCCGCTCCTGGGACCCAATGATCCTTGTAAGGCAGAAGCAGTAAAATTATATTCCCGGAGAAATCGGCAGTAAAACCTCCGTGTCCCGAGAAGGGATGCATCCCCGGAGAATCCTGGCCGAGCCGCGAGGCCATGTGTTTCGTGGCTCATTCTCAGGGAATCTGTTTAACGTCATCTCGTAAAAGTCTCAAGGGTTCGAGACACACGAAGATGTTAAGGTTATCATCTCGAAGGATCAGGATCCCGATCAGGTGGCCATCCGAGTGTCGACACGTATGTCCTGAACCCCGTGCCTTTGCGGCAAAGGACTACCGATCCTTCGATCTTTCGATCCTTCGATCCAAAGCGATCCAGGACTTCGAGCGATCCTCTTGCCTCGCAACGCGCATTCTTATTGGTGGGACAATTGTGGAATCCGTCACCCAGTTTCCAAAAATACAGGCGTAGGGGCGCCCGGAATGGCGGCAGGCAGAGGGAAAACAGAGGACGGGGCATTTGCGTGGCATCTATTTTCGGTGGTGAACGCGGAAGGAAGTCTGCAGGGGGTTGGTGGGTCGACTCCCTCGCTCGCGTCGCGTCGCGTGCGCCACGGGGTTGTTTTGGTACAAGAATAATTCTCACCCCTCGAATCTCGGGCTGAGTGGGCGAGTCTCTTCTGGGTTTTAGCCAAGGCGAAACCAGGCGCTCGGATAGCGAAAGGTTCGAGCGGATTTCGAACGGTGTACGTCGCTCAGTGCGTTCCCGTGTGCATTGTATGCGAAAACCCTAAGGAGTTCCCACTGTCAATTAGAGCAGCAGCTAATCTCGGCACCGAATGTCCTTTCCTAGAAACTCGAAGCATTATCCTAATAGGCCAGGAAATTGCAGCCTGTTTCGTTGCAACTGCATCTTGTTTGAACTAGGGAAGAATTGAATTCACCCAACACGCCGTTTCATTGAATCGTTCGACCACTCCGGCTGCCAGAGGTAGTTCAGGCTAATTACAGTGCTGGGTCCGTATCGGTGCTTCGTGCCGCAAAGGGAATTCCGAAGGGTCGAGGGAAAGGGCTGAGCTGCGTCCAAGTCTGTGGAGAAAGGGTTCGAGTGAAATTGTCAAAACTAGATAGAATTTTCAAAGGACATAAAGACAAGGAGCGAGCCTCGTGGCAGTTTGACGGGAAAAAGTTGGTAATCCTGCGTGGCTTAGGGGCGTATCGAGGAAACCGGCTGCTCCGGGCAGCCCGGGAAGGATCGGCCCTTTCACACACGGGACGCCCTTATGTCACGGGGCCAGCTGCAAGGCGCCCAAGCGAGACGGAGCCCGAAGAGGCCCGCCGCTGGTACTACTCGGAAACGTTGTAAAAATAATTATCGAAGCCGTTAGTGGTTCGCCGTTCGCCGTTCGAAGCTTCGCGTTTCGTGCCGAAGCGAAATTCAGCGCACATGTGCAAGAGACAAGAGACAAGAGACACGTGAGACGGAAGGATGGACGGACAGATCGGGCTTCGAGGATTGAGATTAATCGGCCCGTTCACCTGCTCCGTCCGTTCAGCAATTATCCTAGCGGGTCTCGTGATCCTCGGAGAGTCGCTGAGACATGCCGCTGAAATGGCATGTGAACCAACCTTTACGCGGTGCACCGAGCGACGTAGTAAGATTGATGCGAGTGGAAGGATGTATTTATTAGGAAAATGGCTGGACTCTGGGATTGCTTGGAATAGCCGCGCTGGGAGTGGGAGCGAAGGCAAAGTCGAAGTTGGTGATATCGTATTTCTTAGCACGGCCTCGTAACTTTACAGCACCGAAAGGGAGAATACGATCGTCCGGTCCTTCGCCTTCGAAAATGCTTTCGGGCGTTGCACAAATGTGTGGCGAATGGCCAGAGTCATCAATTCTGCCCGGCGATGCGGGGATAATTCAAAATTATTATTCTTTCTTGCTCGACCATTGCCCCCCGCACGCTGCTGCTGCCGATGAAAACGATGAAAACGATTGAAGCGTTGAAAGCGATGGAAACGATAGAAACGATGGCGGCTCTGCGCCGAAGAATGGAATCGATTCACGCAATTTGCTCGTATTATTTTCGTCGGTGAAATCTGATTCTCCCTCTCTCTCCCCGCCCTCTTTCCCCTCTTCCTCTCTACCGCTGGATGCTTCCTGACCCACTGGCACTGCGCCCTTTGACATACTACCTAACTCTGCGCCTTCTGCCGGTTGGGGGATTCGCACATAAATCTACATGTTGCCGCCAGGAAGCGGCGGACTCGCGAGGCTGTCGACGTCGCGACAGGACGTTGTACGATTTTCATCGTTGCCCCCCCTCCCCCCCCCAACTACCTGTCTCTCCCTCTCTCCTCCTCCTCCTCCTTATTCAGCGCCCATGTACTTTTTAACCGTCCACGTTCTAATGGGAGCAACGGCTCTTTCGGCCGCCGACCATCTGTCGCGAGTGAAATGGTTTGTCGAAATTAAAGTCAGTCGAGAAATTCTGCTTCAACGTTAATTTCGAGTATTTACTTCTGCGAGATACTTAAAATTACGTGCGCATGGATGGATTGCAAAATTTCGGCAAATTCCCCGACCGATTTGCCTTGTTTAAATTAAGAAGAAGAAAAAACGAAAATCCTTCAAACTCCCGTCGCTGTCTGGCTCCTGGTAGATTGAGTCGGCGACACACGAGTCGTATCTCCGACTAGGACGGAAGCGAAACGATCCCCAGGACAATGGCGAGTTTTTACGGGACGATATAAAGATTCGAAGATTCGATGGACCGCGAAACGGCTTGCCACGTCGGCTTTGACGGAAATTGGACTATTTTGAATTTGGTCTCCATAGTTTAAGACCTGTTCCATCTTTTATCTCCTTATCTCTCTCTCTCTCTCTCTATCTATCTTCTTTCTTTACCGCTCTTTTCCTTCGATCAGAACCTTTTCTGCTGGCAGCGAATATCGCGAGTCTCGGCAATGCCGCTCGACAGCTGTGATACACGGCCGCGACGAATTTCGATCGGGAGAACCAGTTTCCGAAAGGGAGCAGCACGCCGGAACGAGGATCGGCCGAACTGGCCAACTAGACCAGCTCGAATTTGCGACGCTACTTGCGTCGAGTCAAACGTCCTTCGTCATAGACGTCGACAGTGGAGACGGAGTTCCGAAGTGTCTTCGCTGGTTTGACAAACGGCAACCGTGCACAAAGGAGAATTGTAGCTCATCCCGAGGACGTGTTTGGTTATAATTTGAAGTTCTGGGGCAAATGTTCGGTGTCGTCGAGCGCTAAACAAATATGCCGGCCGGCTGCTGCCATCCTGTTTCCTCTCCTTCGCTATTTGGAAATGTTTCTGTGTTTAGTCTACATTAGTAGGCTTTCATAAAGTTCCATAGTAGCTGCGACAGCCCGGACAGCCCGGAGAAGCCAGACGGACATAAACGAAGGAACGAGGGAACGGTAGTCCTTTTCGATGATTACGTCGCGGCTACCTGTTTCGCCTTTTGTGCTTTTGGAAATTCTCCTTCGGCTCTCGGCCAGGATCTTCGAGCGTCGCGAACGCCTCGACGGGAGGACGAAATGCGTGATGGAATTCTGTCTGGCGGAAAGCGTATTCCTTATCGGGCGAGTGGGATCGCTTTTTAAAAAAAAAGCGACAAACGTATTTACCAAATATTTTAATTAGCTTATCGTCCAATCGCGACAGCTGTTGCATCGCGCGTGCTTCTTCTAATTGGGCACTGAGTGCACGCCGCGTTCTCATGGCTTTGTCGCTCGCGCGAGGAGAGGAAGGCAGGAAAGGCGGAAAAGACAGGAAGACACGCGAAAAGCCAAACCGGCAGGCGTGTGCGAGTGAAGGATGCAAAGAGCGAGCACGTGGAGGCTGAACTTTCTGAGCCGTTTGGATGGATCTGGGAAAAGGACTCAAAGGAGAAGAAGGACTCCTCCGGTAGCACGCGAGATAGGATCAGCCGCAGGAGGCGCGAAGGATCTTTCGCGAATTCCGAAGGCGACGCGGGCAAAAGTTGTTGTATTTTTTAAGATCTCGCCGCGCAGATAGTGTCATCGGACCAGTTTGCAGGCGAGGCACGCGTTTTCGGGAGCGTTTTTTAAATAATTCATAGGGCCCGAGCCGCGCAGGGCTTTTCGGCTGCTGGCTCCAGAAAATTAAAATATGCTCCGGGAGACGTTCTCGCGCCCAACAACCCGGCCGGTTCTTTGTATTCCGATCGGCCGAGCGAAAGGGTAGGAGACGCCGTCGCGACGCCTCTTCCTCTGGCTGCACTTTCACGTCCGCTACGTTCTACTCTCCGACTATCTGGCTCTACCTGCTTCTCCTGCTTCTTCCGCATCGAAGTCGATTGACTCTCCAAAGGGCCTCCTCCCGCGGAATCGGATGCTGGCAGGGCAACGGGGGCAGCAGAGCCATGTGGAGGGTAGCAAGGAAGAAAGGAAGGAGAGTGTAGTAAAGAGGGTGGCTGGTTGCTTCTTCTCCCTTGCACAGAGGGTGGAAAACGCGTGCTAACGAGCCCCTGAGAATTCCTACGCTTCCTCAATTAATTACGCCCTCATTCGCGCCCCAAGTGCACCTCTTTCAGCGATGCATTCTCGATATTGACATTTGCCTTGCATCTCCGCGAAGCAACGAGAGGCTAGTTTCACTCCGGGCTAACCTGCCCCTCGTGCGTCACTTGGGTAGACTGTTTGTTCTGCTCCGCTCTGCTCTGCTCTGCTACTGCATGCCGACGCTTCCTTCGCTTTGGAGTTTTCCGTTCCTGTCGTCGCTGCCGTCAGTAGTGGCTGTGCCTTTGCCGCTACTGCTGGAATGATTGAAGGTAAAGAGGGAGAAGAAGCGGGCTGCGACACACCCCTGTCTTTCGAGCGTGTACTTATCGACTACGCGACTACTTTTCCTAGGTGCTTTACCAAGACAGCCAGTCAGTCAGGCGACCAGAGAGACAGAGAGACAGCCTCTGCCAGAGGAGTCCGCTAGCTGGATAGTCAGAGGTAGGAACGCGTGTACAAAGGAATTAGACCGTAATCGTTCACGCGTGCATCGCACAGGGGACGTTTTACCTCAGACCTCGATATTCAGTGGCTCGAGAATCGACTCTGCCTGCCCATATTGTCATTCGATAAGGACCTGACTCCTTGCTCTGGGAAGGATGCCCATCTGCGATAAAGACGTTCGTCCTTCGCAGCCCTGAATCCAAAAGATTTACCCAGGGAATCGACGTTAATTAGAGGCTGCTGGGGACCTCGGGAGAGCAGCCACCCGGTTCACGAGAGAGGGAGAGTCCTCGACGTAGTCGCAGCCAGCGTTCGCCGTTTCTCCAGAGTAAATAAACGAGGAGCCTTAACTTCCGCGGTTTATATTAAATTAACGGGGCTAAGATAAATATATCGTACTAAACGAAGGGAAGGTTAGTCCGCGAATTTAACGCGAATCCCATTGCCTCTTGCCTGCGGAAATCAACGTCCTTCACCGTCGTTCGGAAGAATCCTGCGATTTATTCGACCTACGAGGACGCACCGTTTCCACCCGATAAAAAGTTGTCGTCTCGTTCTCTTTTTTTTTTTACGCAGTTCCTACGGGTCATAATTTAATTTTCTGAGCGGGTCGCGCAAAAAATCAATTTTCTCTTATTTTCCCCGGGGCGCCTGCGCATTCGTGTTCTGCCCTTAGCCGAGCATGGGAAAACCGGAGGGGTCGCCTGACCCGATGGTCGGTAAGGTCCATCATCCCTTTTGCCAGCTGCGAGTGACTCTGCTGCATCCGACTGTCGGTAAGCGCGAATGCGATTTTAACGAGCCGATAATTTTCCCAGAGCTCGCAGACGGTAATGCAGTTTCCGTCTGTCCCTTATCATTTTCGATTGCGAAAGGAATGTATTCGCACGATGCACAACTGGATTTTCACGATCACCTTACTGCTGTTACACGAAAAGCATTCCTATTGAGAAATTAATTTATAATTTTTAAATCAGAAGCCTTTTAAAATTGCTTCAACTTATCGACGGTACATGCCAGCTTCGACTCATTCATCAAATTCCCTACGGGGTTGGGAACAGGGAAACCCTGTGTCATCAACGTCCAAGGATAATCCGGGTCCAGCCGAAGAGAATTTCCGAGTATATCCGGAAATCGAAAATTCCATGTGGTCCAGTCAATTATACGAAGCACGTAAGGCCTTTCTCGATTACGCAGCTCGTAGTCGTGGGACTTTTCTTCTGGGTTCTATGGGTTCTATGGGTTCTATTGGACTTAATGAGTCCAATTGAGATTATATGGGTGCCTTGATTTTACGAGGCTGCCAGAAACCTCGTCGGCTCCCTTCGGCGATTGCTAAAGTTCTCCCTTCAAAGGACTTTACGTACTTTCCATTGATTAACGGCTTTCGTCCAATTGTGTTTCAGCACTTGTACCACCTGCAAACGGGCGAGGGAGCTTTTCGAGAGAGAGGCCGCGGTAGAGGCAAGGGTGCGACCAGGGTGAGTCATACAGAATCAGATTTTCACAGCATCCTTACGTTTTTTATTTATTTTTTTTTATTTTTTTTTACTACCTCAAAATCCCTGCATAGTTTTCATTGACGCGCTTCCCTCTTTCTTTCCATATTCGAACTCGACTGACAACCAAGATACATTACCGATAGTGACGATGCGAACAGCTGATACGAAAGAAAGTTAGGTTCAAAGAATTTACTCAGCGAACGTCAATGGTACCTGAATGTTACAGTGGCTGTTCGTGTTACCCAATTTTGGACACTGGATCCTTCGTAGAGAAAATCTTTCGCTTTTAATAGATTTACCTATGGTACATTCGACTCGTCGCGGATCAATGAGAGGAACTCCTCGGAGTTTCACTTTCTCGGAGTATTAATTACAAGTTCTGATTATTTCGAGAGGGAGGCCTCTTCAACTTCCGCGAGGTGAGACCCTCTTGAACTTCCGCTCTCCGCCTAGAGTCGACAGATGGAGAAAGTACTTATCCAACTTTTGCATAACTCTCCCTCTGGTATAAATTGATTAATCGCTTAACCGACAGAAGCAACGGGAACTTCCGGTTCCCAGCCGATTCGTCTCTCTCCGTCCCTCTCTTGGAAGACCTAAAACCTAACGAACGAAAGAGCAAAACAGAAAAGTCCAAGAAGGACAGTCCGGGGAATCCCGGAAGGCAGATTCGTTCGAAGCGATCTTGACGCTGGCTGTACGCAGTTTGAGAACTGATATTAAACAAGGCGCTATTGATCGGTCGGTGGTGCGCCTGTCCGTGCTGCACCGCCATGTTTAAAATTTCCCCGCTTAAGCCGACCGGACGCCTGGTGGTTCAGGCTGCAACTGTAGTCCAACCCCCGGTGCATTTCCCACTTGAACCTCCTGCACCCCTCCCGAGGTCGTCTCCTCCATCCGGCACAGCGTCTTCCTCGAGGCGTCCCGACGCTCCTGCTCTCGTGCGCTCTAGTCGCGATACCAGTTGTCCAAACTCTACCTCCTCGTGTCCTTATCATATTCTGATTACTCCCTGGCCTCCCTTTGACTCCACTTCCGCCCTACGCGCCAGTCGCGTTTCCACGTTTTGGCTAGGAAGCACGAGGAGCAGAGATTTCTCCCGTGGGTCCCCAAAATCCCCAAAATCCCCAAAATCCCCGAGAAGACTATCAATGAAAAATGTATAGGCTCGTTTTTCCTTCGGTGTTTCATCGCAACCTTTGCAACCTCCACTCTCGGGAGGAGCACCACCTCCAGCGGCACTGCTCCCGTCACGAGTATAGCAGCAGGGAGGGGTGTCAGGGGGAGAGGAACGATTTATCGATCCCCCGAAGCGACATGCATGTGTGCCGCACGTGTCATCGCAGCCAGGGGTGTATATACATATATATATATATTCCTGACGAAGGGCTATTTTATTTCCCGAGCAGAGGCGCCCTTTTTCATCCGGCCTTTTCGAATCTACTCTTCTACTGTACGGTAGCCGTATCGCGAGTTCGTCGAACCATTCGCCTGCCACCATCTGACCCTGGGATTATGAATTCGTATCCCGCAATGGAATTGGGAAATTGGTTGGGAGTCTGAGTTACGGCGCGTCGCACTTTAGCTGCAAATAATTAGTCGGAGGTATGGCGCGCGGCAGGCAGCACTGCCGGCAGCTAAATTGCATTACCTCAGCTGCGCCATCTTGAATTCGCAAACAATATGTCGCTGGAAATGGAGGGAATATCGACCCTGCGGAATCGTGCCAATGGCAACTTTATTTTTCCTCGCGTCGCAGCTGCTGCTTCCCTGAACTCTCTCTTTTCCTCTCGTTTGCACCGAGTGCACTTTTCGCAATTTTCTTCGAATTTTCGTAGGTGCGCGGAAACACGTGAACGTGCCCTTCCGACAGTATCAGCCAATTATCCGATACGTTACGCCGACGGTAGTTCCTGCTGTCGACTCTGATCTCGTAATTTACGACGATTAACGAGATTTTAATTAGTGCCTGATGACGTCATAAATTGCAAGCTATTAGGCTTCCTATCGGGAAACCCCCCTTTCTCTCTCTCTCTCTCTCGTTCATCATGCCGAAGTGACCACATCGCAAAAGAGACACTTTCCTTCCGTTAGCTTCCATTTTCGATAAACCGATCCTTCGACTATTGACACCCGTTATGAGGACTCGTTAAGAGAAACGGGGGTTGCTTCGAGAAGATCGTTAAGAAATCAGAAGCCCATTTGACAAAGATTCCCATCGAGGAAAACAATAATCGAAATTACGGTGCTTGGAGTAGATATCGAAAGTATCAAACGGGTGGAAGGAAGTCCCTGAGCATATTACCTGGAGGCATTATTTGGAATCGTGACTCGACTATCTTATCGTGGCGCCCTTCGCGATAAGATAACGTTCCACGACTCGAGAAAGTCTAGATAAAGATAGCCATTAGTCACGTAGACCGAAAGATCCCTTCCTATTAATAGGCCTCCACTTACTTAGCCTCCGTTCTAAAGTTTAACGTTCGCTATACGTCATTTTCGATATTCGATAGTATCAATGGCTTTCAACGGTGAATTTCCTTATCGTCTTCGGGAAGGGAAGGCACGGGACTATTTGGAATTTGATCCGCTGCTCAAAGTGAATAATTGAGTTTGGAGGATGGGATGGCGAATTTGTGAGTCACTCTTCAAAGAGAGAGAGAGAGAGATGGAGATAGAGAGGGTAACGATACTCTCGATTTCGTTGAATGCCGAGGGGCGCCGAGGGGTGCCGAAGGGACATCAGGCCAGAGCCAGGATCATTCAGGGGCGGCGAGAAGGGGGGTCTCTCTGCAACTTGTTGCAGCGAACGTTAATAAACGAACCCTCGAAGAGCCCTCGGTGATCCGAGGAAGCGACGCCTTTCCTGTGCTTCATCGAGAAGTTATCCAGGTGATCCTCCAGCAACGTACCAACCACCCTTGACTACCCACAGAGGACAGCACCGGTTGTCTCTGTCCTCGAGGAAAGCCTTTTCAGTGAATCAAGTGGCGGGTGCACGAGGGGAGAAGAGGAGAAAAATGAGAAAATAAAGTTTCAGGAGGAAGTGGCATCGCCATGGCTACCGTGGTGAGTCGTCGTCGGGGAGGCCGTTCGACCGTGCTCGAGACTCGTGAGAGAAAGGGAGAGGGAGAGAGAGAGAGAGAGAGAGAGGGTGCGCCATGCTCAGACTCTCTACGGTTGAAGTCCTAGGTAGGGAGAAGAGAGTCGAAGTCCCCGTCGAAGGTTCCTGGACAAAGGTGTAGAGAGAGACGGAGAGACGAGGACGTGGATGCAGATGGGAGGAGACGGGGGGGAAGTGGGAGTAGGAAGGAGAAGAGGGACGGCGGGGAGGAATGTTTATGTATCGGAAGAAACGAAAAGCGAAGTAGTGTGGGCGAGCGAGACGGAAAGGCACGAACGTTCCCGAGCGGCAGTCAGTGAGAAAGCTCGTGGAGGTGGTAAGGTCTACTAGGACTGGCGCTGGTGGTGGTGGACGGTCGCGCTGGTCCTGCTGCCGGTAGTGGAGGTGGTAGCAGCGGCGGCGGAGAAGGAGACGAAGACGCAAAGGCGCGCACTTGACGCGGCGCCGCGCGGTTCAACCAACCAGCCAACCAGCCATCCAGGCAGGCAGACAAGTAAGCAGAAAAGTAGCCGGATTGACTGGAGGATCAGGAAAGAGACGGGAACTTCCGGAGGAAATCGGCGGAAGCTAATAGTAAGAAGGAAGGCCTCCAGGTTCCAGTCGTTGACCAAGAATCGTCCCTGTGCTGCATCCGGGCTTCGTTTTGAACTGGGAAAAGAAAAGCGCCGCGACGCGGCCGAACGAGCGCGCCTGGCTTCGCGCTCCTCCCCCCCCCCCCCGCTCTCTCTCTCTCTCTCTCTCTCTCTCTCTCTCTCTCTGATGTCGCAGGCGCACGCTATCGCGAGAAACGCGCCAAAGAGTGACGGCCGCGAATACGTGGCACCGTGCTGCTCCGGACTCCCTCGTCGTCGTCGTCGGGATCCTCCTCCTTCAGCGGCCTCGTGGGTGTGGCGCAGCCAAGTGTGACGTGCAGCGGAACGTGGTGCAACGGAAACACAGAAATCCCGAGGGAGAGAGAGAGACAGAGTGCCACGAGCGTCGGACCAAAGTCCTCGGGAATCCAGGGAACTCGGTCCGATAATACAAAACGGATCTACGAGGAGTGATAACGTGCACGGGCTATGCTGGAATTCGTGATAGCGACCACTTGGTAGCCAATGCTGAACCCGAGACGAGTCGCACGGAACGCACGAACGCACGAACCAACGAGGGACACGATACATTCGAATATACGCGGTGGATACGAAAAGAGCGCGCGGTTACCGGCCTCGATTTATCCTCCTTCGCCTTCTCCTTCTCCTTCTCCCGCTTCCTCCCTTCGCTTCTTTTTTATTCTTTTCCCTCTTCCTTCGTATCCCTCTCTCTCTCTCTCTCTCTCTCGACCTCCTCCCTTCTTCCCACCACGTCCACCTCCACTCGGTGCACGGCCAGTCGAGATTTCATCGAGTCCCGCACGGGAAAGTGTCTCGCGAAACTCGATCAAGAATTCCGTAAAGTTTGAAAGCAGCGTCCCTTTTACGTGGGTTCTTCACTGATGGATTTAGTGTGATAGCCTCTTAAAACCAGAGGAACGAAGTCTCTTTCCACGTGGAACGCTGCGCCGGTTCCCCCCTGGGCCCTGGCCCCCTCGCCCCTCTGGACCCCTCGACCCCTCGACCCATCCAACAGAACAGAAGGTGCACGCTTGGCTTCCTTTCGAGAGAGTCGTGTGGATCAGCTGATCGTGAGTTTCGAGCCACCGTGTACATGCACCGTCCGTACGTCTGTGAGTTCCCGGGCGTGTAACGGGTGTGCTAGGTGAACAAGAGGAAGCTCCGCCAAGTGACTGACTCGAGTGAACGTTGCTGTGAGCGATATCTAATCGCGTTGTGATTCGAGAGGATTTGATCGAATATTGTCAGCGGAGAATCCAGAGAGCAGTGTAGTGGATTCGGCAATCCGGCAATTTCGCCACGTGATCAATTGCCAGACTCGACTGGCTGGCCTTCCCAGAGAGTGAGTTTTTACTAGATTGGACGTGGGAGTACTGCACTCGATACGGCACACTCGACTGCCCAGAGGGACGCGTCTTGTGTATCACCGAAGCGAAGCATCGATTCCATTGTAATTTCGATAAATGTCCATTGGCCGCGGGTATCCATACGGTGTCTATTTTATATCGATGCGCTACCCGATGCGATGCTCCGAAATCTCCAACGTCACTTCTCCACGGACCACACGTGTTTCTGGCTCTGGTAATTTTCATTTAAATTCTCCGAAAGATTTTTCATTTTCGTTCGTCGACGACAGCCATCGTGTTATGTTATTACATAAGAGCGATTCCGTAACCTTCGTAATTATATAGAACACTCCGCTCGACGTCAGTCCATGGCCCTTACCAAATACCGAAACGCGTAAAATGGAGTTTGTATCGTTGCGCAAGAGTCGTGTGTGCTATTGAAGAATTGAGGTCAGAATGCCCTATACTGTTAGCAGCGCGTCACGCCGCTAAACGCGCCACTACCTTCGATTCTTGCTTCTCGATCGGAGAGTTCAGTTTCCAGTGGTGCCAACCGAATTCGTCACTGATAATAATCAACGAGACGAATAAGCCGAGTCTCCCTGCGGCGGCTGTTCTAGGATTTACTGAACACGAGACGCACCCTGTGGCCTTGCACCGGGCAGCCAGATCTCCCAGGTACAATTGCTTTCGGGATCGTCGAGGCGGAAAATCAAAAGCTCCCCGCTTAATTCTCGTGACGTGCGTCCTGACAGATCATTTTGAAAATGAGCCAGACTCCCCGTCAGCCACCAGGTGTATGCAGATGGGGCTGCCGAATCGCAACTCGCGAAACCAACGGGGAGCTATTATCCTTTGACGGACACGTAGTACGATCTGCCACGTGTCTACCCACGTGGTGCCCGAGGAACGCCTATCGAATCCCTTGGCTGATCCACCGGGGGAGGTTCACCCTAACGGTCGCGTATTATGCCGGTTGCCTCCGGCTAGGCTCGTCGTGTCCACATCATTGAGCAGCCTAAAAACCCTTCGGAAGGTATTACGTTTCTCGGAGATGATTGACGCGCCAATAGGAATTCTGATCTTCCTCTGGCAACCGTGAAACACGTGGATAAGGGGAGTCTTGAAAGATCTGAAGCAGGGAACCGGATGCTGCTTATTAACTGACGAGTGGAAAATTTTTACCTAATTCAGCCTGGAAATTGAAATTTTCCAAAGCAGCAGGATTCCAAGCTATTTGCTCGAAGAATTCTCACGATGTCAAACGGTAGCACGTGGATACGCACAGCTCGTGCGTTGCGTGAAGGTTTAACTAGGATGAAAAAAAAGTAGCACGCTGAAACTTCCTGTCACGCGTTCTCCAGCCTCCGGGTCCATCGCCGAGCCCTTTCTACGGCGCTTTCTATGCTTTGCTCTACGGGAGACTTTTTTGCCAGCCGAGAGAGAGAGTGGAGGCAAAAAATGTGAAGTTTAATGAATTTCTTGCGGCCTTTCTTCTCCGGCGCTTTGCGCGTCATTAGGGGAGCCAGACATTAAAATTAAAAGAGTCGCGCGAATAAAAAACTCGAAGACGCGCGACTACGGATTTTTAGTGACCCCCGGCCGAATTTATTTCCGACCTCCTGTACCCACGTTACATACGTAAGTCCTCTCGCCACACATTCCGAAAAACAGAGGATGCCTTCGCCTCGTTAAATCGACAGAGTCTCCTTATTAAAAGACAAGCCGCGTTGTGCTTTTTCTAAATTCCTTTGAAACTTCATCCAGCAGAGCAGCGTCAGGGAGCGCACGCAGACACGCTGCCAGCGTCAAATAGTTTCCGACTAATTGGCCTGCAGCTTCGCTCTGGCTATCCATAGACACTTAGTCCTCCCATCTACAAGAAGATGGCTACGATAATTACCCTGTACTCGATTAGGAAGCTTCGGCGCAAGAAGTATGGTCGATGTCCGTTCTTCGGGTTGTAGCAGTCATTCGAAAGTCATTACAGCTACGGGCAGATAAATTCCCGATTAAAATAGTCTCCGCTCTTGGGTGGTCTTTCGCGAAATCGATTTTGCGAGAGCGCGTACCAACGTACCAACGTACCAACGTATGGGGACGCTTAGGAAGAATTAAAAAGAAATGACAACCCAGAATTCCATTACACGCAACCGCAGACTAAATCGACGTTCTCTCGATCCTCTCAGCGGGTCGACCGCTGGCTTTCTGGTCTCGGGCAGTTTACCTAAAAACTTCATTTTTCACTACAAATCATAACTATTGTCACTTGTCTCTCAATCTGAGATCCACGTGACCAGAGAAAATCTCTCAGTAGGGGACCAGTCAAGACACAAGATCTCTGAACGCGTTTGACTCTCCCGGCAAGCTCAGCGTGGGCCCGAGACCTTGCCTATTTATACTTCCTCGGCAGACGCACACAAGCCTCTAGACCTCTAGGGCGCCAACATACCAGCTTCCACAGAAACTGGGAGCTGCCGATACGTGATTGCTACACGAGTCCCTTAAATGAATTTTCGAGGCTGTCCCTTGCGAAGTAAATGCTCGTGGATGACAATGCGCGCAGGCGACGTTCGCGTCTGACAATCGGGACGCGATTCTTCTTTATCGAGACGGGAGAATCGACTCCATGATAATTGACAAGACCTCGGAAAGTCGGCCATAGTTGTCAGTCAGTTGCCGGTCGAACTATGGAAAGCGTTTGAGCGAGCAGCGGCCTACTTCGGGCAGCCAGATATTTTTAGCATTAGGGTCACACGGTTGTACTCGAGTGACGTCGGTGTGGCCCTTTGCATCTCGCCAACTAGATATCACGACAACCCGTGTTCCCATAGGCGTTGGAAAATCTAAAGCAAAGTCTAAAGCATCCCTTGTTCTTTTCTCTGACGTTGCAGAGTTATCGGAAGATCGCGAGACAAGTGAGCACTCCAGACAGTGCGCCAGCGGGTCTGGGTAGTCCGCAGGCAGGAATAGGACTCCAGCAACATCAGCAACAGCAGCAACAGCAACAGGCACTGCACGCCGATCCCATGCAGCAGGCTAAGGACAATCTGAATCCCGCTGCGAGCCAGCAACCGGGGACTCTGAGAAACGGAAATCCTCCACCGCCGGTAGTATCCATGGTGAGTCTTTGTCTTTCTTTTTCAATATTTTCTCTCTCTCTCTCTAGTTACTACCAAGGACTCATCTTAGAAACTTCGAAAGTCGCTTCGGAGCCTACGTGCAAGTAATCTCACAGTTACGGACAGGCTTCCTAATGGCGATAGCTAATCTATAGTTACGACGTGGTTTAGCTTATCGGCGTAAACGTGCAGCCTATCTCCGCTGTGCTCCAGTTTCCCTTGTGTCGGGTTCGCCGAATCATTATTGTGCATCAGCCAGGGTATCACTTTCCGGGACGTGTCGCACCCACCCACCCACACGCACACGCGGAGCCAGGGCGGGGAAGGGAGCAGGCTGCACGGGTAGGAATCCCGGAGGTTCTCGAGGGAGCTGCCAGGGAGCTGCCAGGGAGCTGCCTTCCCTCGCGACGCGCCGGGCAACTTTCCTGAATGAACTCCCGACCTCTCGGACGATCCCAAATCCTCGAGAGGGAGATCCTGACCTAGACCCCTCGGCCAAACCACTGGCTGCTGTCCTAGTGGCTTCCACACGCACCATTACACGGAAGTCCTCGAAGAATCTTCGGGATCGGTCCTACCTTCCCTCTTAGGAATAAAGAGACTCCTCGACTGCCGGTCCAGCCGACAGGGAGAAGGAGGAAAGGCATAAACGAGGAAAGGAATGTGGTTGTCTTTGATGAAAGTGTGAGGAACCTCTCGATTGTTGGCTCAGGATACCCGGCGAAGATACTCGGCGCTGAGCCAGCCCGGTGTGCGAGGTTACTGGGCGAACCAGTCTGCTCAGCAGCTTCTATACTCCGACAGGCTGGACCTCATCTCCGCGCCTCACTCTCCGTCCACTTCAGCCAAGCTGGACGCAGCCAGTAACACAGAAATTCGATTTTTTCTACTGACTTCGCTAACGAAGCTCCATTTTTTCATATTTTTTAAAATTCTGAACTGGAACGGAGCTGATGGGCCAGAGAAGGTGCACACCTTGGATTACGTGACTTTTCCATGCCGGCCGTGAGTGCGAGAGAGACGGAGCGATTGGCACGCGCACGTGTCAGAGTGAGACAGACACGGTCAGGCCGCGAAATTGCAAGGGCACTCGCTCCTTTGGCTCCTATCTCTACGCACGGACGGCAGCACCCACGTGAATGCAGTTGCAATAAAAGTGCATAAGGCCTGACGCTGTGCTCTTGGTAGTGGGGCGAATTGTCGAAGATCCCGAAGGTCGATGCAGTCTGACATTGTGAGAGGAGCCTTAGAGTCCTCACGGAAATCGTGTGGAGCCATCCGAGGACGATATTCCGGTCGCGATGCATCGACGTGACTCCTCACGGCCGGTCGCGTATTTATAGAGCGTTTGTCTTGCAGCCTCGGCGAATTCCCGCGATTCTCTGGACTCTCCATCCCACAGCCTCCCCCGTCCATACTCCGATCCTCTCGGGTCGAGACGCTCAATGGCGTCGCTTCGATTTATGCGAAATCGCCACGACGAAAGATGCATCCCGTCCATTCTTCCAGTCTGCTTCGCGTCTTTTCGATTCTTCTCCTACTTTTTCATTTGTTCGTCGCTACCATTTCTCCCTCTTGTAATTTCTCATCCCTTAATCGTGCCGTATAGATATATCGCACTGCGACCCTCCTGATATTCTTTCTTTCTCCCCCTCGCTCTCGCTCGGCAGCTCACTCTTCTTCTCTCTCTCTCTCCCTCTCTCTCCCTCTCGGATTCTCCTCGTAGGTTGGTGGTTCCTGTTCCTGCGGGTATTGATTCGCGTTGGCGGCCGGTCACCGCCCCCACAGCCGCTGTCTGCCGTTAGTCTACCCCTTCTTTGCCGTTATACCTACTGCCATTTTACGAAGCCACCTCACGACCAAAAAAAAAAAATGCTCAGCCAGTCGATCCACCCTTCCGATAAACCGCTTCTACCCTTACGGTCAGGGTTAAGGCTCTCTCAGAGCTGTCGGTGCACCTCGGGAAACCCACTGTCTGCCGCAGAGTGGGAAATCTCGCTGGACGTGCCCACGGTGCGTTTTGCCACGAAGAAAGGACTTTTCCTGCGTAACGGCCATTCGACGTATTCTCATTAACGTCAGAGTGACTACTGGGCTGATTTATAATGCTTTGGTACGGCGACCGATTTGGCTAGGTGAAACAGCCGAGGAGTGAAACACGACGTGGTCCTGTAAGGGGTGCAATTCGCTGGGAAATTGAGCAGGTATCGATAGCGCGATAAAGGAAGTTTTACTGCTCGAACGATATCGCTTTATTGAGTTTCCTAGCCTGAGCACAAGGACGTGACCTATTCGCATGCTCGGCTGGGGACCGTGCACGTGCACGTGCATCGACGAATGAATTTGCTCCGTGGAAGCGCGACCCTCCCTGGAGTCGAAGCGGTTAATGAAATAAACGTATCGATATGGGGCTGATTGCCCTGGCTAATCCCTCGATAAATTCGTAAGCGTTTATTCGAATCCCCCGTTAACAATCCACTTCGCGATTGAAACGAGCTGAAAATGCGAAATCGAAGGGTGTTTTGCACATAATGGCTTTGAGTACCTTTTCTCGGCACGTGGGAAAGCTATAGGAGAGTCTTTGCTCCGAATGCTCCTCCAGCCAAGTTCGAGCTTAATTGAAAGTCATTGTGAAAGCCCTCTGGCTTTGAGGTTCCATCCATTGATCCCCCGGGATGCGCACCGAGATCGCACTGGACCAGGAGGACGTGCAGCCAGTTCCTTGAGAAGATAATGGATTTTTGATAGAGGCCCGCGGAGGCTGCGAACGTCGAGGGGGGGGGGTGAGTGGGAAGAGTCGAGAGCCTTTTTGGGGTTGCAAGAGATACGCCCAGACGGTAATAGAGGCCAAGGGAGGTTGAATGGGTCCGAATGGGGATGAAAGAGGCTAAAAGAGGGTTCGGCACGGAAGAGGCAAAGGGGAAGGAATAGGTTGCCACGTTCCGAGGGTTATGTTTGGGTGTTGTCAACTGTGTCCCGGGACGTAACGTTTTATCGCGGTATGGGGCTACTGAGCTCACATTGGCCCAGGTCACGGTGCCACGAGAACGGAAGGATTTGCCCCTTGGGGGAAGAGAGGGATGTTAGGAGGGGTCGCTCCAGGATGAGGTTGCGGATGAGGATGAGGATCGGAACGAGGGTGGAGGCTCCCTCGGCTGGCTGGCGAGACGCGCGGCTGCTCGTCTTCGATACCATCAACTTCAACCACAAACACCGATCCGCAAGCCACTTCGGGCTTCGGTCCTGCTCCTCGACCCTTTTCCTTTTTACCCTCGCAACCCTCGCAACCCTCGCTTCCTTAAGCTCCATTTCCTCAACCCTGACCTTCACCTGGCTGAATACATCACCGCTTAGGAAATCGAAGGGACTCCCCTTCGATCGTGGGATTATCCATCATCCCCTTGTTTATCCGAATACTGTCTTCGATTGTTTCCCCGGCGTGCCTTTGTGTTCCACGTACAATAGTTTCTTCCGTGGCAATTAAACCGGGAATGTAATTCGCGAACCCGCTTGGAAACTATCGGCAGCGCTATCCGATGTCAGGAGAGTGCTAATGAAGCAGCGCGCCAATGAACAAATCCACTAATTACTAATTAACAGGGCCAAATCCCAATAGCACCTGTAACCGAGTTACTGTGCTTAACAGCGCCGACGTAACGAAGGTTTGCACGAGACGTTTCGGTGTTGCTATATGGATTTTTCTCCTACTCCGATGAACTCTTCACACCACCCCCGTTGCAGTGGTCACTGCGACCCTTGTTGTGGGTCAGTCAAAGGGTGGGATACGTAGGAAAGTAATACCGATTCATTGATCCTGGACGTCTTTGGATCGTGGAGCGCAATAATACGAAAACACAGACGGCCGTCCTTCCAGCCTACCCGTGACGTCATAAAATCGAGCCAATCGAGAAGCGAATGCTGATTCCACTGAGGAATTCCACTGAGGCGTCTGCTTCGCCGGAAACAACCCTAGGCCGGAGTTTAATGTACCCATCTATCATGGAAGCTCCCTCAAACGCTTACTGCGTGCAAGGCTTAACTGCCGGAGTTTCGGCTTCGCCTAAATCCCAAACCTTTTCTGAGATTTGAAGCACGAAACCCAAAACCCACTGCCAGGACTCAGCCAAATCCTGGGAGACTCTAGGAGACCTAGAGTGGCTGAATCCCTAGGGACGTCTTCCAGGAACAGTCTGTAACGCGTGTCAATCCACCCGCGTTCCTGTTATACTTTAATATAGGCAGCCAATTCCATGCGCAATGAAATTGAAACGTGAAAATTTGCAATTTTGAAAATGTTCCATCAACATCCGCCTCCTGCGCGAGGCTGTTTGTTTTACGGCATCGTATGGCTACGGTAAAGCGCGGTGATTCTTATTTTACAGCCGACGATAATTTCGCGCTCGATGCGACGTCGACGTCCCGGCGGAAATGAAAATAAACGAAAGCACCTCGCGCAGGTATCGCCTTTCATGTACAGAATTCATTGTGTTAGCAACGTTGCACGTGAATCCAGGTGAAAGCGCTTGGGATGCACGTGTCTAAGTACCACCGTCGAGGCATCTATGGTTTTCCGGGCATATTACGTCCCTGAAAGGTTCCCTTTCATGTGGCAGACAGCTATAAATTTTCACAGCGCTTTTCACAGTTTTCGCGGTGCTCCTCTAATACCAACATTGGGCCTTAAGCCAGCTGAAGTTTAACCGGATAAACCTGCCCGTTTGATGGCTCCACGTAGTGGAAGCTGCATTCTGCCATCAGGACTTCGAACGAGATAATCTTAGGGGATTTTTTAATTTGCGTTACAGTCGCCAGGAGTGATGCCATTCTACGGGGATACCGGTGCCGGGTTCCGGCCCGCAGCTGGGTTTGGTAACACCGTGTGGCATCAGGGTGTCGGTCCGGTTGGTGCCGTGACAGTGGAGACGACTCCAGCAACCTGGCCACCCCAACAATTCATCCAGCAGATACCTGCGCCAAATCAGCTTGAGGAACTGAGGTATCACACGCAGTACAGCGCGGCGACACCTTATCACCCGCAACCTGGTAAGCGTCGGATTCCATTTCTGGAGTCAAAGTATCACTGGAACTTGAGAACTACTCTAACTGGCTGACGCGACCATTTCAGTTGCCTATCAGCAGCAGGCCTTTATCACGGCGGATCAGTCCGCTTTTCAGCGTGCCGGGGCGACGGGACAATACGCAATTACGGGTCAATCCTCACCCCTGGCACCGGTTGCGCCACAAACAGCCGCCTCCACACCTCAAAGGCCACTTAATGGTCAGTTCATGGATCCCACGACCACACCGGGTCAGGCTGTTGGCTACGAGAGGCAGGAGTATGTTAATGGATATCAACAGCAGGTGAGAAACTATTACGATTGTCACTTAACGTGCTTTAGAAACTAATCTCACGGGGATGTTTGTGCGCCTAGGTGGATCTCTGGTTGATTTTTTCTTTGTCTCTATGGATTTTTCCTATTTTGATGGTTTTATAGGATGTGACAATGGCGCCTCCGCCTTCGACTACGCCGACGAGTCGTAGCAGTTCAGTTCATATGGATACACAGCAACAAGCACAACAGCCACCGCAACAGCCACAACAAGCTGCCCCTACGGACACTCAGGTGAAGGGATTCGCTACAATTGCCGCGGCCAATGTGTCGGGAAACGAGATGCCTGGGTATCCACTTCAACCGGGCCCACAGAGTTTACACAACTCTAACGGATATCCAGGCTATGTGGAAATGGGTCAACAGCAATCGCAGAACCAGTGGCAGTCGTCTGTTACGCAGCAGCAGCAGCAACAACAACAGCAGCAACAGTTGCAGAGACAGCAACAGCAGCAGCAGCAACAAGCGGCGAACGAATCAAACCAGCGACACATGTGGTCCGATGCGAATACAGGCTCGAAGATTGGTAGCGTTAATGGAATTAACTGGAACGACGCCAGTCTGCAGCAACAGCAACAAATGCAGGCTCAGCAACAGAATCAGCAACAACTGCAGAATCAGCAGCAGAGCATGCAGAATAGTATAAAGCAGCAAAACGAACAGAATTTACAAAATCAGCATCAGCAACAAATGCAGAATCAACAAGAGCTACCTCGACCAGCCAGTCATATGAGCTGGGAAAACAGTAGTATAAAAGAGCCACAGACTCCTCAGTCCTGGACAGACAATACAGAGAATCAACAGCAGCAGCAAAAGTCACAGCAACAGCAACAAGCTCAGAACAGCTGGCCGCAACAAAGTCCGAAGCTTCGCGAGAGTCAGAACTCGAGACTGACCCCGTCCGCTCAGCAACAGTCCCAACAGGGCTGGCCTCAGCACTCGCCGAAACTCTCCGAGCATCAGAATTCTCAGCAAAACTCAAGAATGACACCGTCCGGACAACACGGTTGGCAACAGAGCAGCCCCGAGATGTCGGGTCAGCAAAATTCCCAACAAAATCCTAGACTGACTCCGTCCGGTCAACAGTTGCAGCAACAGCAACAGCAACAGCAACAGCAACAGCAACAGCAGCAGCAGCAGCAACAGCAGCGACAACAACAGCAGCAGCAGCAACAACAACAGCAGCAGCAGCAACAACAACAACAACAGCAGCAGCAGCAGCAGCAGCAACAGCAGCAACAATGGTCACAACAGACTAAAATCGAACAAAGTCCCAGACTAACTCCCTCTAATCAAATGTCATGGCCGGACACGCCGACTAGTCAACCAAATTGGTCACCCAGTAGTCTAAAGAGCGATGGCAGCCAGCAACAACCTCAGCAATGGCCCGACTCTCAACCGAGTCCTCGAAGAACGCCAGGACATCAGCCCGGGGCCTGGCAGAATCCCAACAATCAGGATACGAAAATGGAAAGTCAAATAAACTGGTCACCAAATTCGGGACCAGAAAGCCAGCCCAGTTGGGGCCAACAGGCCACAAAACAAGAGATGCAGAATTCCGGTGAGAGAATTATGTGGCAACAGCAAACACCCGAAGCCAATAAACAGAACGGATATCCTGAGAGTCAGGATGGCCAAGAGAACAACATGTTCTCGCAATCGAATAGAGTCAATTTAAATAGCAGACTCAAGACGATGATACTGAACAAGCAGCAGCAGCAACAGCAGCAGCAACAACAACAACAGCAAATGCAGCATCAACAGATGCAACAGCATCAAATGGCTCATCAGGATCAGCAACAGCATCACGTACATCATCAGATATCGCAACAGCAACATCGCAACGGTGGAAACGCGCCGAATGGCGATTTTCCAACGGACGAAAGGATACGAGAATCTCATGAAAGCGTAGAGAAGCTACAGGACAAGAGACCGGAGCAATATCTAAATCAGTCTGCCATGATGTCAATGGCGCAAACGAACGAATCCATGACCGGTAATTTTTTATTGCATAGCCACCACCCTCGGGCCAATAGTTTGCCCGGCGGTGGTGGCTTATGGGAATGGACGGGAGGAGGAAACAATCTGAACAACGGTAGCATGCTACCGGAAACCGGTATAAGCGCCATCGAGAATTTCATGAAGTTCGCCGCGGACGATAAGACGATACTCGAGAGAACGTGTGACAAAGAAGAAGAGCAACAACATCAGCAACAGATGCAGCAACAAGAGCAATCCTGGAATGAGGATAAACTCGAGAGCCAGGAGGAACACAATATCGACGACAAGTCCTTTCAGCAAAGACTTTGCATAGGTCAGGAGGTCGAACGTTCCATCGAGGACAAGAATAAAGCCCTAATCGACTCCCAACAGGACGCGCCGCAACATTCAGAAAAGACACTAGAATCTGAGAAGCCTCTTACGGAAGAAGGCTCAAGAGAATTCGCAAAAGATTCCGAAAATGGTGCAGTTTCCAGTGAACAAACGTATTCCGAGACCACTTCCGCTGCTACGGACGTGGAACCATCGAGGTTTTCGAGTAGTAGAGAAACGGAAGAAGAAGTGAAGTACGACTCTAGCCAAGTGATAAAGCAGGAGAGTGGAGAATACTCGTGCGCCTCGGTACCGGAAGTCACAGAACCCAACGCAGTCCAACAGGAGGACGCACAGATTGGACAGAACATGATAAAGACTGATCCGGAGGAGGAAATTGATCAGGAATCGAGCTACAAGTTCAGGGGCGACGGGGGACCCGCAAAGGTATCCGCGGGGGTCGGTTCTTGGTGCTGTCGTCGAGGTGGCACCGAGCAACCAACCCCAGAGCACCTGCGAGAGGGTTGCTGCCAAGGTTTGCAAACGAGGGACGAGATACTCGCCGAGTCCCCCCAGAAACCTAACGTGGACGTCAAGAACGAAGGTCCAAACAGTCCCAGTAACGCAGCGTCCACGACTGCGCCTCCCAGCAAGTTGCAAGAACACTTGGAGAAACTGAAGAATAATGTGAGGATCGAAGTGCCCGACTGCAACTGCTTTCCTGCCGACAAATGTGAGTTGCCATTGACTATTCAGCACGACACTAACACTGAGAGAACACACTAACCACGAGAGAGGGCGGAGCCAATCATATGGCGGACCTGGCACACGTCTCAGAGACAAAACGAAACGAGCAATTGGAACGAGGAGAAATAACGAGAGAACGAGTATAGAGCGATGAATTGGATGTACTAAGCACGCAATGAGAATAATTTAAAAAAAGAAGCAAACAAGATATACGTAAAAATTGATAAAAACGGGTGGGTGGGTGGGTGGGGGGAATGCTGATCTCTGAAATTTCCTCAGCTGATCTAATCCGGATCTGATATGATTTGCCTCTGATCTCTTCTGTAAATCGCTTGTCGCGTTGCGTCTTTTTGTGTGCGTGCGTGCATAGTTATATGAGTATGAGTGTGCCTGGCAAAAGTTAAATCAAGTTGATCAACCACAAGGTCCACCCGAGCCCGGCTCGTACTACACTCACCTTGGGGCGGCACCTAGCCTACCCGATCTCAGAAACGACCTTGAGAGACGAACCGGCCTCAAGGGAAATGCGATTCGATTCGAGAAAGTAATCTACACCGGCAAGGAGGGCAAAACTACCCAGGGATGTCCAATGGCCAAATGGGTAGGTACTTCCTCTTCTCAATCGACGAGGCTCCGTTGTCTTCGAAGAAGCTAGCTCCGATTATAACCTTAAAATTTTACTCAGGTGATACGTCGATCCGGTGTGGAGGAGAAGATCCTGACTGTGGTGAAGCATCGTCAGGGGCACAAGTGCGCCACCGCCTGGATCGTCGTCGCCATGGTCGCCTGGGAAGGTGTGCCAACTCACGAAGCTGATCGAATCTACTCCCTGCTCAGCCACAAACTCAATAGATTCGGTTTACCGACCACTAGGAGATGTGGGACCAACGAGCCCAGGACCTGTGCCTGTCAAGGGCTAGATCCTGACTCCTGCGGAGCCAGCTTCTCCTTTGGGTGTTCCTGGTCCATGTACTACAACGGGTGCAAGTACGCGAGGAGCAAGACAGTCAGGAAGTTTCGACTGTCCGTCAGATCAGAGGTGAGAATCCTAAAAGTTTGACGAGAAGGAAAAACACGAGAGTGATTTTTAATCGAGTTGGAGGATGTACGAAATTGGTCAAAGGTTCCTGCCTTTTATAGGAACAGGAAGTGGAAGAGAGGATGCATGTCCTCGCGACCCTATTGTCCCCTCTGTATCTCAGCCTCGCACCGGAAGCTTTCAATAATCAAACGCAATTCGAACGGGAAGCCAGCGAGTGTCGCCTGGGATTCAAACCTGGAAGACCATTCTCTGGCGTGACAGCCTGCATCGATTTCTGTGCACATTCGCACAGAGATCTGCACAACATGAATAATGGCTGCACTGTGGTAAGTAGTCCCTGCGAGTCGCGAATGAAAAGTCAAGGTGTCGAATCGAAGAAAGTTTGGAATTTCACTGAAGATATTTGCATCGATCTGTTACCAGGTGGTGAGTCTGACGAAACATCGAACCATGACTAAACCGGAAGATGAACAACTGCACGTACTTCCGCTTTACGTGATGGACGACACCGACGAGCTTGGATCTAAAGAGGGACAGCAAGAGAAAGTGAAATCCGGTGCCCTTGAGGTCCTCACAAAGTGAGTTTCATTCGCATAATTCGTTATGAAAATTCCGATGCCTATATCTTATAATCCATTTTACATATTCTTAGATATCCGTGCGAAGTCAGAGTTCGTTCCGTGCCGCTTCAACCCTGCAGAAGACACGGCAAGAAGAGAAAGGAAGACGAGCCGGATACAGCGAGTAATAAAAAAGAGACGGGCAAGAATTCCGAGAAAATGATAGAACGTTCAAAGACACCAGGTCATCAGGATCCTTCGAGGACTCCAGGACGAGAATCACAACTGTCTCTAGAAATGGCTTCCATGTTCGAAGGCATGGACGCACAGCTACAAAGCTCCCAAGTCTCATCCACGGTGCTGGATAGTCCTGTATCCATGTACCAGGGCTGGGGTTATCAGGGTGAACAACAATGGGGCAGGAGTGGCTGGCTAACCGATCAGAGAAAAAACAATTGGCTCAATCCTTGGAACGAGTATCCTTTTGGCGGATTGGAAAGAGACATCAAGGTGGATCCCGACAGCACAAGTTTGGATGATACCAGGCCAAGAAGTACCATGTCCCAAGAAGACCATCATAGACCAGGATCTCGAAATTTACCAAATTCGACAGTGGAGTCGCCCAGAGGAGGTTACGTGCATTCGCCAAGGGGACATCCGGTATCGCCACGAAGTTCCTATCCGAATACCCACGCAGAAGGTTACTCGGTCTCTCCTAGAGGATGCCCTTCGACTCCTCACGATCAAAGAATCATCTCGCCCAGAAGTTCCGGGTACCCTGCCCCTCCCGCTGAAACTGGCTACAATCTACCTTCACCTTCTCCAAGAAACTATCAAAACGTCGTGGACAACAGACAATCTAACGTCTCCCAGAGGGTCGGTTATCTTCATCCGTCTCCTCATATCGATCCGATGCAGAGGAACGTATCTCCAAGAGTTGGCCAACAGACGTCACAGACTTCCGGTGACAGTCCCTTGAGGAATCAGTCACCCGCGATGGCGCAGTACCGTGCTCTTGCACAAAACAGTATGGACGGGCAGAAGTTATCATCTCCAAGAATGCAACAGGAACAAATGCAACAGAGATACAATCAGAATTGCATGGAGTCTCAGAACGCGGCGCGACTGGCTTCGCCAAGGAGTCAGATGGAGCAGGGATTTTCGGCTAGAATGCAATACCAGTATCCGGCTCAGCAAACGGCTCACCCATCGAGAACTCCAGGATATCCAAATCAGAACGCGGAATCGAATCCTTCCGATTTATTTTCTAGTCTTTCGGGAATACCGGCATCCTGCATGGATGCTAGTGGACACAGGACGTATGGTGCTACTAATCCTGAATTCATGATGCACGGTTCGTTACACTTAGCACTGGCGGATCAGCACTTTAGTCAACAAAACGATACTCAGGGACTGATGGGAGCGTCCGATCCGAAGAGGTGCGTCAATCCTTGCGTCAAGCCGGGATTGCAGCGGCAGGATTTCAAAACGCCTGGAGTGAACAGTCATTACCCGCCAACGTCCGTCGATCAGACAAGGCCCAATTACGGAACTGGCTGGAACGCCCTGAACTGGAATTCCGATCCATCCAGAGGTACCGGCCAGTCCAATCTGCACGACGGACAACAAATCCAACCAGACAGGATGCATCAGCACAGCGAACAACAGAGACACCAGTCGTGGACAGATCGAATTCCTGTTCCAGAGCAAACAAAACATTGCTGGGAGGCACCCTCGGAACCTTCACCCTTCCGGGTACCCAAAGGAAGGCCACCCTCGAGAACGGCTCCTAATCCAAATCCCCCAGAATCAAATACCTTTCAAAATTCCTTTGCAAAAACCTTCTTGAAGCCCCAAGAACCAGTGAAGAACACCAGCAACTTCAACGACAATCTATCATCCAGCAATACAAAAAGCGCTTGCGTCGGGAATCAGGCTCACCAGAAGAGAAGCGACTGGCCCGAAGAGAAGTTGCGGGAGGGCTTCCAGGACATCAGACAGGAAGTACCCAATTCCAATCCGAGCTGTCTCGCGTGGGCCGAGGAGATGAAGCAGGTGCAGGATTTCCACGCAATGTCCGGCCTGGGACATCGCACCTTCCCGCAGTACAGCTATCCAACCTATCCAGTCTTCGATAAGCCTTATCCAAATACATGGGACGGCTACAATTACCATCAACCGTATCATCAGGCAGCAGATTATCCTCATCAATTCTACCAGCAGCCAAAGAGGGAGTCCTGCTTCCACTCCCCGCAATATCCCTACCAAGGAGTGACGACCTATCAGGGCCTGAACCCAGGATGGGCCCGCTGGGAGACTCCTCGCTGGGACCTGTACGCACCGCCGTCTTACTTTCCGGTTCTGCCGGAGCCACCGCCGAAGGCTGAACCCCTCGGCGAGGTCACGGACTTCTCCGATAACGAGGAGTGCTTCAAGGATCCCCAAATGGGTGGCGTGGCCATCGCCCTGGGGCACGGCAGCGTCCTCTTCGAGTGCGCGAAACACGAAATGCACGCGACGACTGCCCTGAAGAAGCCGAACCGACTGACTCCGACCAGAATCAGTCTGGTTTTCTACCAGCATCGCAATCTGAACAGACCGCGACACGGATGGGACGAGTGGGAGGAGAAGATGAGGCTGCGCAAGCTGGGAGTGACGTCGACGACTACGTCACAGTCGACACCCACAACGCCAACGAGTCCTGGTGCAGCCGGAAGCGAGAAGCCTCTTCAGCTGCCGCAGCTCCCGAGTCTACCCATCGTGCCGAATTCACAGTTCATGATGAGGTCGCCCACCTACACGACCATGACCTGGACGACTCTCTTCCCGATGCATCCTTGCATGATCACTGGACCGTATCAGGAGGGAGGAGCCATCGGATGAGAAATTCCCCAAGGAAGGTACAGTGCTCCAGTGACCAAGCGATGACTGCGAATCCCAGTCAGTCCTTCCCAGGAATGAGATCAAGGGGCTCAAGGGTAGAGATTGAGGGCTAACTGATAGGGATGAGATTTCTGAGATCCGATCGATTTGAGTAAGAGAGTCCTTTAGACGAGGCGAGCAAAGTCCATCCTGAATCCCCAGGAACCCCGAAAACTCCGAGACTCCCGAGACGTTTCCTTTGGCCACCTTGACGTCCTGATAGGATTGCGACACCAGCGACACCAGCGGAGAGAGTTAAGATTCAAGGCGAAAGGAGGAGACGAGAAATTCTAAGAACGACATACGAGCGCGATGAGATCCCGAGCGTTCCGCGTACACAGACCAAAAGACAAAAATCACGATGATCTTTAGATGTACCTATACATAGTAATACTAACAAAGCAAAAAATTGCACTGCCATTTTTCTATTCCATGTTTTGCGCGAAAAAATAAGAAAAGAATGTGAGAGAGAGAGAGAGCGAGAGAGCGAGAGAGCGAGAGAGAGAGTGCGAGATGAATAAACAATGACGGTATCTCGAGATACGTGTAAATCCCCACTTTTCGGGGCTTCCCTTTTTATACGGAATCTTTTGTTAGGCCACGGTAAGATGTTACGCGCGCTGGACCCCGGTCGGCGGTCTGCCTGTCCGACGCCGGGGGTTACGGATTATTAATTTAATATGAAAAGGACGCATCGTGATGTCGCGCCAGTGTGTACTCGCCCGATTCTGACAGTGCGTAGAGCGAGACGCCTTCACGATGTTTCAACAATTGACAACCGACGACCAAAGGTCCAGCTGTATGAAGCAGCTGGACCAGTCAAACTTGGAGTGGAGCCAGGAGGAAAGTACGAACGATCTGAGATACGCGAGAAAGGGTTTAAAGGGCTCGGGAAGGGGGAGGGGGGCCAGAGAGAGAGAGAGAGAAGAGTACCGAGGCTATTCTCGTGGTACGGATGCTGTAGCATCAGGCTACGTCTTACCGTGCAAAGACTTTGATACAATAGATTTTAAAAGTGCGCAAAGTACATTTCAAGTAATAACGTAAAGCGTAAAAGTTTCGTGTTGGTAGCACTGTAATCTTATTAGCTAGTCCAAGCCGACGGGTGACGCATAAACAAAAGATGAGGAGACACTTACGGACACAGGATACCCAGTCGCATCGAGAAGACAAGGCATTCTCGCATTGCCGTAACGTAACCTGTAACGACACACAGGATGAGACACACATTTAAAAATAGCTCGTATTATGGATTTTCGCACGTATGCACGTAGGGATTCCAATTACTGGACCCGAAAGACTCTGAAACACTTTTATTCTCAGTACGTTTTATATTCTAGCTCGCGTCTTTACGTATCACTGGTTTTCACGATCGCTCGAATCAGCCCAGGTGCACAATAACTCGATTACACGCCTATACCGTACACACGCGTATCACACGTGCTACTTTGAGAAAGATTCGATTGACGGGTAGAAGGAGAAACAAAAAACATAAGAAAAACCCAAAAATGATCTCAACTTTATTAATTACGGTTTTTAAAAAAAATATCCTTATACTTTATAGCCTTTGTACATTGTGCTTCTTATTCTTCGTATTTATTTGTAGGCACACACATTTTTGCACTAACTGTCGTTGTATCTAAAATATGCTTAACACACGAAATACTAACCACTCGCTACGAGGCGACTGAGTACAAAGCATTTTTCCTAACAATCATCACAGCAAGACGAAGGAGAGTGAAAGAGAGAGAGAGAGGAGAAAGCGAGAGATAGAGTGACTGAGCGCGAGAGTGAAAACGGCGAGAAGCATTTTCCCCCCTTTTGTCCCTTTCGAGTGTGGCTTTGTCGATTTTTCAGTTTTAGAAAAAAAAAGAAAAAATTTTGCTCTACTTTCCCTCTGGCGAGTGTAATCGTATTAGCGAGTCTTGCAATTTCCAAGAGTCGCACGCAAAGTGCATATGGGAATTGCAATGCCGGCTATGCATGTACATATGTGCGTCGGGACGGAGCCACACTTGCGGGCGAGGAATCGGGAAGAAGGAAGTGCCGGGGCTCGAAATGACGTCGTATGTTTTTTAGCACCGAACAAAATAAAAGTAAAATTAAAGAAAAGCACACGAGAGCCGAATAAGGAAATTCCCGCGTAAGGAATATTATATTTATATGAATTTTTGGAAAATGTTTCTTTGGACTTTTCTTGTTCTTTCGTTGTACATATTAGGCGACTTTTCCTACTTTTATAGGAGGTTCTATATATATATTATCTTCGTTTTTATTCTCCGTCTCCTTTCGTTTAATCGTGTATCCCTCTAGTGCTATAGTAGTATCTGATCAATTTCATCCTAGAAGGTAAAGAGGATCGGTCATGATTACTCAAACAATTATTACGACGATAATGACGTTTATGATAAGGACAATGCGTGTCTAGGATCGGTTAGCTGAAATTCAAACTATTTATTTATTGTATCGTCAATGTTCTCACGATCCTATAGGGCAATTTAGCATCATTTTTTAAGATGATTTTTTCTTCATCGATCTTTACATTTAGCATATTATGATCATTAGAGATTTTTTTAGCGACGATCGAATTATACAATTTTTTATCGTCACATTCGAAAAAGCGCGGGGTCGAGGTTTACGGGAAAGAAAATTAACAAAGGATCATGAAATTCCGTAGGATTTTACGAGACGCGAGTGGCGCCCTCTGGAAAATCCGAAAATGTCACAACCACTTTCCTGCTGTTAAATTTCATTCGTTCGTTCGTTCATTCAGTCATCTAGCGATCGATTAGTCCATCACCTCATTCGTACCATTTTCCTATTTTCCCACCCCGGAGTATTATAAGAATCATTAATATATTATCATTCATTATTATCGCATATAATAATTAGTAATATAACATAATTTAACGGATTATTTATGAATTAAGTTTGACAAAGTGTTATTGTATTACTACTACTATACTACTACTACTACTACTACTATGCTACTATGCTACTACTACTATTCTATTACGATTAGCGGACTACTAGATAGCACACACAGAAACACAGACACAAGTACACAAACACAGAGTGGCCATCGCATTCTATAATTCGAACCTTTGAGCTACTTGAAGATTTTCGAAAAATTCGGAATTTTCGATGTCTCATTTTACACTGTCGAACGTGTAAAAACGGATAGAAAGATATTTCCGATAATAATACTCGAGACTTTTTAATTCGTCTTAATCTTCCATTTCTCGAAAAAAAAAATTGAAAAAAAAAAATAAAAACTAGACATCGCGGAGTAATACAGACGATAGTTTGGATTATCATCCGATTTTAGCGGAGAGCACCGAAAACTCTCAATTTCCAATATCCCGATATATCCCAATAAAAGTCCTATCCAAAAAAATACAAATAGTACGTATGATAAAAATATACGAGGGAACTACGTAAATGTGTAGGTATATGCTCACACGGAAACAAACAGTACAATTCTTCTCATCCGCGAATCCCCGATTTTTCGAAGATTCGACTTTTTTTTTCCAAACTCCTTATCTATCGCGTTCCCCTTTATAGATTCCCATGCGTAGCTTGTTTAGCCTTCCTTTAGGGCGATAGCCTTTGTTCTTGTTTTGCATTTCGATTTGTTGACTTTCTTATATCTGTTTTTTTTTTTTTTTTGGAAATATTTGATTGGGATCGTCGTAGACCGTTAGCACGGGGTCCGAAATATGTTTTTTGTCTCTTTTGGCACGTGCTATTCGTTTAGCCCGGTTCTTATTGTTTCCGATATTCAGCCATCTTGTTCGGTGCGTTAGCCGTGATTTTGCGAATGAAAATTTGTCTTCGTCAAAAGATCCGCTCGGCTCCGACAATATGTTCGTTTTTCGAAATGATAATACGTATCAGCCGCACCTACTTCCACACACGTGCTGCAGGACAAACCTCAGTGAGGGGGTTTTACGATTTTTTATAAACAGAGAAATGCGAAATGCATAAAGGAAACTCGAGAGAAATTAACGCGACGATGCCAAAATAGTGTTAAAGCTAATAATTAGAAAGTAAATATACTTGTAATAACTATAACGAAACTATCAAAGCTAAAGTATGTAAGGATGAGAATCATTTTTAAAAGTAATACTATTATTAAAGAGATAATGAGAGACCGAAAGAAAGATGAAGAAAAAAAAAACTAAAAAGTTATGATCGAATAAAAAGCGAACGAGTAAAGAAAAGTTGAAAAATGTATTTTTTCTTCCAATGCCAAAAAGATGCCATTTTGTTTTGTACGAAAAAACCGATAAAAAGTAAGAAAAAAAATGGGAAAAAAAAGATCACGTAGTTTGTAGCAAACGTATGTAAGTGTAAAATGAAAAAAAAAAATTTCGATGTGTATGTCTCGTGAAATAAAAAATTGTCCGCCTTATGAAGATGCAAAATACAATTTAGGGGAGGAAGTGAAACAAAAGGGAAAACAAAAGTCGAATGGAAGTAATTACAAACAATAGATATTTGTAGTTTGCAGTAACAGAGTTTTCGAGGTAAACGATATATTGCAATGCCCAAGATCTTAGCCGAGATGCAGAAATTGCGAGGAACCGAATTCGATGGACGCGAAAAATTCCAAAAAAAAAAGGACCCCGGCTCCCTTGTTCACGCACATTCGCAAGAAAAAGAAAACATCAGTCGTTCTCGCTATTTCTGCAAATTGGAGCAGATGTCCCTCGACAGCCGCTTAGGGCATACGCATGTAACGATGTAACGTTAGACATATAGCGACTACATATGTGTACATATATTTTTGGACAAATCGTGAACAAAATAAAAATTGAAGTATCAGCGCAGTTACGAAAAGGACGTTACGCAACGTTCTGCGGCTTCGTGTCCGAGTGCCGTACCGATCCGATCTAAGATAAAGAGGAAGAAAAAGAGAGAGAGGGAGAGAGAGAGAGAGTAGACAAGACAATCCCAACGAGGGAGAAAATACAATAATATGTAATATCGAAAATGAAAAGAAAGAATAAAGATAAACGATCGCAGATCGGATCGGTATCGACTGAGTGGGTTACGTTTGAGATAAATAATTTCTATAAATCAGCCATTTTGCCCTCTATAAATTCGCCACGCGTTGAACTAGATGTATTTACGACTATTTATTTATACGGAATAAGCGAATGGAAAATCTAATATATTGAGGATGACGTAGAGGGACATAAGCTATATAACGAGTAAGTTTTTAATATATTTCTAAAAAGGTTTCTTTTCCCGCCGTTCGCAAATCCGCTGACGGATTGAGGCGTCGCGCGATAAATATGCGGATGAAATAATGAAGCAATTGAAAGAAAGACTCACTTCGAAGATAAAGATATTTAAATTAACTAAATTATTACGCCCTGACGTTGGTAAGCTGACAGTGAGCGAGAAGGGAAAAAAAGATAAAAGAAGAGTATTTCTAATTTTTTTTCCTCTCAAAACTGTTCAAAGGGCAGGGGAGTAAAAAAAAGACGTGGTTGAGCGATGAACACGTTTAGGATGCTTAGGGTATGTTTAGTGAGTAAAGAACGTAAGTAATAACTAAGTAATTATTATTAATTATTATCGATATAAGTACAGTTAGACAAGAATACCCATAAGCCAGATGTAATTGTCCTTTGTGAATATACATAAGAGAGAAATGAAAAATACAAGAAACTTTTATGAATAACTCAGTCTACCGATTATTGCGCTATACCAGACCCTTTATTCGCAATCGTTAAATAATCCGTGCCACTTTCAGCGTGGAGGATGCAGTAGACAAAACAACGAACCCTGTGAAACAAACAAAAAGTCCGCAGGGCTTACCTGTCGTTCGAACTGTCGTAAAATCGTTGTCTTAAGCCTCGCCATTAAATACTAACCACTAAACTTTATTGCACTCTCCTGCACTTTGAAAAATGTTCAGGGGCCAAAAGCAACAAACGAATAATTTAAAATTGCTGCGTTCCGAATACCTACCGAAATAACTGCAAAGGAATACGTCGTCAACTATTACGTACGAGTCAACCGAGCAATCTATTGCTTCACGATTTCACAAACAAATATAGACATACATTTTCTAGTGCACTGACACGTGTAAATAATAAATGTTTCAATTAATCGAACATTTCAGCGCAAAAACAAATAAATTTTTAAGCATTATGCGACTGAAAAACGGTACGAGTATTCCCGATACAGTCGTGCGAGTTCGGCTGAAGTCGGGTGGCTTCGGGCCGACATGACAGTTCCTCTTTAGTTCCCGGGAATCCTTCGGCGGGACGAGACGGTCGTCTTTTCGGAATAAATAAAAAAGTAGTGTGCGTACGTCTAGAGTTCTGTGAAGTGAAATACGTTATTCTACATTCTAAACATCCATGCTGTCATCGTGGTGGCGACTTGCAGCAACAGTTGCAGTTGCAGAGGGAAACGAAGTTGCGGATGCATCGTCCGGTAAGTTTTCTTGTATTTGAATAGCTTTAGAAAGAGTGGGAGAGTGAGCGAGTGCAGCGAGTGTAAGAGGATCCCAGATAAATATGGCGGTTAAAAGCGATCAGAGCGCGCCATACGTGACCGGCGCGAAAACACAAACAAAGCATGAACGGTGAAAGTCCTCTCGAGCAAAGAGCACGCGGAGAATGTGGCGTCTCGGATGAGAATTTTTCCAGAAGATTATTGTATCTATTGGCCATTGCGATGCGGAGGGTCAATAAACAATGATGAGAAGGATGATCTCATGGCAGATAGTAAATACTTGTTGGCAGGGACGATAGGATTAACCTCTCCAGGAGTGAGTAGTCGAGTATTAAGGCAGTAGATAGGTTCATGGATCATGCAGCATTAGTGGCTAATCGTGAATTCGACTCGTTAGGCATTGGGGCTCTCGGCCAGAATTCCCTGTAAGCGATAAATAATGGATGCCAAGCGTACAGGGAGGGTTCCGTGCAATAGCTGCTGGCCTTGGAGCATGTCGGGTGCTTTTTACTCGGTGCTCGTGAGCTTCTCTTTTCTCAGCGAGAGAGAGAGTGTACGTACGTGCTCCAAATGATGTGAGCATGTATCAAGTATTATTATAGCTATAGGTATATACACTCTCTGTGGTAATCCTTAGAGCAACTCTTGACATATGGCTGTGTCTGCCTATCCCATTAGGCACTGACAATAAGGTATTCCTTCGATTTCCACGATAACGCCTTGCAGCGTTATCAATTGGTCTCCTGACTGGACGGTCGCATTCATACGTCCTTTTTCCTCGGTATTATTGTTTGAGTCGTACGTCCGAACGGCTGAGCGGTTGACGAGTGCCACCAACTAATTGGATATTTGATACTGACTCTCCTATCGCGAAGCAACAAAAGAAGGAAGGTACAGCACGAGCTTATCTCCTCGTACGTATCTTCATTGTATAACGTACAATTACGACTAATTACCAATTACATAAATCACCGGAGCGCGATCAAAGCCTGCGTGCCTCCAGGCTTCGAGAAGTCGAACGTTCTCGGCGACTCTGCTCTTCTCCGAGATTCCTTTTTTCTTTTTCAATCTCCTGAACGCGTTTCTCGCATATTATCCAGGTTTGGCAGGTTCCCTCCTGCTTCGTTGCATCCATTACTCGTTCTGCGGCATCTTTAGGAAAATTGAACTTTCGTTGCGGTCGTGTGAAAGTAGTGGGATATCGGTAACACGCGCATATGCGGTACCTTGAGGTTCCGTTCCTGTCAATTTATTTTCTGCTCCATATCGTCGAGCACGTGCATTGCTCTCGTTGCAATGGCCTCAAGGTTATCGGATATCTACTGGCTACTCACGGTCGGATTCCCATTACTAAGAAAAGATTGCCCATTTCGTTCTCGAGGACGATCACTGAACAGGCCCTGTTCGGTGGCTCCTTAGCGCCAGTCGGACTAGCATACGTGATGGGAAGATCGAGGAAGGACTGGTCCTGCTCGGTGAGGAAGGGACCTGGTGAAGGAGTACGTGGACGACGCGTAGTATACTGTAAGGAGGAGGTGCGGAATGCAGTCCTCCTGTCCTCCGCACCGCTCGAGTCGCGGGTCCTGCAGGTTCAGTCCCACTCGAAGTAAATTGCTCCACGGAGCAGGTAGACCATCGGAATTAAGGAGACTCCTCTCACCCTCTTCATCCTCGTCCTCTTCGTTCCGAAGGCCCATCCGGCGGCTCGGGACTCTTTCAAAAGCCCAAAGCCTTCCCACTCAAGAAGGATTCGACACGGGTTCGCTTCGCGGCAGGATCCCATCCTCGTCCTTCCGTCCATCCCTCATCGCCTCCCAGCGCCTTTTTATTCCTCCATCCAAGACTTCTCAGGTTCCATATGGAGACTGAGGTGTCTTCCATAAATATATCTAGACTCGGCCGTGCGCTGCTGGGTTCAGCGTGCGAACTAGAGAGCAGCCGTAGATCACGACCAGCACGCTGCTATTCCGGCACCTAATGGGTCAGTCGGGCGAATATGTAAAGTAATTCACGGCTGGCTGGCTGCGCCGTGGCGCAGCTGCGACACAAATACCGAATCCACGACGCTTCCTCGTGGAAACGAGCCCAAGGGATGCGGAACGGCGACAGGCCGCTGGAGACGGCGCAGCGCTCCGAGCGAACTCAAAATTTATTAGTCACCGTAAAAGCAATATTTGTCAAGCCGGTGGGCGTCTCGCTCCATGAATGAAGGTAACGTCGAGACTCCCTGTTTCTTATTTATTTCGAGCGTCTTTCGCGTGGGATGCCAGCGAGACACGAAAATCATTCTTGCTTTGTAGATCCTCGGACCACGGCTTATTGTATCGGCTACCTGCCATAACTTACACGTGGGAAGGAACTTTTATAAGACCGCAGAAAAACGACACCTTCTGCCTCTTCCCGAGGCTCCAGCGCGACTCGCGTGCTGCACTCGTCCAAGGGGGCGTCAAGATTTTGGCGAGGATCGTTTCTTCTTCTTGGAAGCGATACAGTTTCCTGACGGTTTCGAATGGCGCCCACCGTCCTGTAATTAAACGCAGCATACCATGCCTGGTTCTCGGTTCTTGGCTCTCGATACGCCCACGCCTCTCCCACGGTCTCTCTCTCTTCCCTCCTTCGTCACTCCTCCTACCCTTTCTCCTACTCGCCGCTTGTTTGGACACGGACCTACCAACCTACCAGCATCGGCACACACTCGGACGCTTGACCGGTGCAACACGGACCGGTCCTAAATCTCGTCCGGTACGTCCAGCGCGAAGGGGAGCACTGTCCCACAAAAAGATTCTGAATTATTCGAAGATTGAATCTTCAAATGGCCCAAAGGAGCGAGAGCGCAGCCTGCAGGGGAATCGCTCTGAAACAATGCCCAGGTCTAGCAATCGTGTGTTACGCTCCGTCACAGGCTGAACATCGATTGAGCCATATGCTTTGTGAACAAGTATACAGCGTGGCATACAGCAGCGGCGGACCTACCATAACCGACCGTGGCGTTTACATAGCGCGACATTTACGAGGATTAAGGGCGCTTTACGAGCATCGCAGACCAAATACCAAACGGCAAATACCAAATGCCTAGCGCGGCTCCCGTTACAGAGAGACAGCCACGATTCCACTGTACTGCAGGAGAGGCGCATCCACTTCGATTCTAGGATAATTTTCAGAGTGGCCAAGATGAGCGGGGCACCGGTTGAGAGACACTGGACCGACCTGTCTTTTGACACAGCATCTCTCCATGGACCTGAATGAACTCGACTGGAGTACCCAAGAAGTGCAGCGATAGAAGCCTCGTCGCTACGAGCACCACGGTCCAGCATGATGTATCAGGAACGTCCCGAGGCCAGAATTTCCTCACTGTCAGAGTCACGGGTTAGAAAATTCTCGACTCGTTACGTCGAGCGATTTGTCACGGTAACCTGGTATGGCCTTTTTTTTCTCTTTAATACTTTTTTTTCTCCATTTTCTTGCCTCCCCGATATTCGCAATCTGGACCCCCGAAGCGCTCGAGGCACCCGCGACCGTTAACCTATCCCGAACGAGGGAAGAGGAGGGTCGCCTCTGCTCCCCGGACTCTACACTCCGTCTCGCATACCTGATGCCCAACCGCGCCAGACTCTACCGGAGTCTGGGACACTCGGATGTTCACCAGGAGGCAGCCTCCTTCTCTGGAGCAGGAATTGGGTCTATAGGTAACGCAGCGTCATCCAAGGGGCCAGGCGGCTCGACTCGGCCAACCCGAAGGCAACTGTTATATTCCACGATAACGAAGATCCGTATGATCGAAGACCATAAGAGGGCTCGGAGATTCTCGCTGCATCTTCCGCCGTTACCTCCCGACCCTCGACCGAACTCTGCTGGGATCCATTTTCCTTCGCTCCGCTCTGCTCCGGACGCCCTGACGCCTGTTTCACAGGCGTCACAGGCGTCTTTCATCCACCCGTGGGACAGAGTCCCCAGGTGGGCTTGCTCTTGCGTAACACCCTGTCAGATCGGTAAAGTAAATCAGCCTGTAAAAAAGTGGAGGAGATCTAGCCAATAAATTGTGTCTCGTTCTGCGCTGTAACTGCTGGCACAGTTGGCGCTGCTGTAACTTTAGGCCTCTAATGAGAGAGATCAGCTGTTGCTTAGTGCAGTTGGCAACGCTAGTGCTGATTGGTGTGTGCCGTTTGTTCCCGTAGAGTCTCGACTCCTGGTGTGTTCCTGGTACCTCTGGTACTCCTGGTACTCCGCGGCGGACAACATCCGCCGATAGCCCGGCTAAACCCGGGGCTGTACATCAATTCCGAGATTCCCTATCGTGGGCTGTAAATTCCAGTCAGATTTTAATCGACGGACACGAAAGTGCTGTTGCGTTGCGATAGTTCGCAAGGAGCGTGGTAAAGAGGCAAAGAGGCAAAGCCGCGACCAGAGAATGTACCTTGCGTTCTGCTCTGCTCCAACGTGTCTCGAGTGTGTGTCGATACCTGCGGAGTCTCGATTCTACACGGTGAAATGCACGACTGGACAGATTCTTTTTCTTCCTTCGTTCAGGAAGCGTGGCTACGCCTTTTCCCTTGGACCCGTTTTCAGTTTCCATTAATCGAAGTTTCCGCTAAAGGCGAGTCGCTCGTGCGTCTCGCCCTTTAACGTCCCTTCCCTCCTAACGAATATCTCGGTTAGGCGCACCGTTGCACCGGGTACGTGCGTGCTTGCGTGCGTGGGTACGTGACTGCACATGCATCCCAGGCTACGTGCGTGAACGCCAATCGGTCTCTGGACGAAGTCAGGCACGTTCTTGGTGTCGCATGCACGGCCAACGGCGAACGTCATTTTTTTTTTTTTTTTTTTTTTTTCCATTTATTTCCTTACTCCGCGTGAGTTCGACTTTGCTAGGATTTAATGGGCGTCACGAACTCGGGACCCCCTCGACGAGAGTTCATTCATTCGTTGCCGAAGGTGCCAACGTCCCATTGGGATTCCAATGCACATGTGCACTGGAAACGCATCGACATGCATCGGCATCCAGTAACCGTGGCAACGGCCGAGAGTCGCCGTTCTCCACTTGTTTATGCATGAGAGCAGCTTTGCTGGTGCAGGTGCCGTCGCTGTGCAAAGTGCAACGGCGGCATTCCCCTGGAGCACTGGAGGCCCTTAGGGGACGATTGCCGATCGCACGAATCGCACACCCGGATGATCCTCTTCGGGCACACCGGAGACCTGCCGGGCTCCTGTGAACTATTAAGAAATCATTTCATCCTTGCACCGTTGCACGTTTCCCAAGTAACCGCTATCGGGTTGACCGAATGCGCCGAATTAGCACGGAAATCGGCATCGTGGATGATCTCGGTCTATAAGAAATATATCTCTGGGGTACCACGCGAACGTTGCCAGATTTCTAATTTCACAGGAAAATAATTATTAGAGTATAAATCTGAATAGGAGGAAGAAAGACACGTAGAATGCGATAGACGCGCATCGTATGTGCCCAGGCGTCTAGGCGTGTACCCACGGCCTCGAGGGAATAACCCGTTAAGATCAATCACCGAATTGATAATGAACCGATCAGTCAATAACCATGAGAAGATCGGACTCACGAGAGGCCACGTCGGCGTCAATAAAAATTCCACCAATCAGGCGGCTTCTCCAGGAGACTTTTTCTCCTGGGCTTAGTTCTCCTCCAATTCGACACAGGACTCCGACTGTCGCTCGATCTTTGCCCGAGTATAAACGAGACTCCGCGTTCGAGTCATCGTGCTGGAAAACGAAGCTTCGAAGGAGGCTGAGTCGCCGGCCGCGTTTTCGCACTCGACTACGAGCTACGATCGGGGATCTAGGATCTAGGATCTAGCAGCAGCGGGAGGTAGGATCCGCGGCTAGCGAGGGAAAGGAGAATCTTGTCAAAAAATGTTGTCGATACGTCGTAAGACGCGGGGCCATGTGCCGTGCATGGATAGTTGGCTCTATGGTTCCGCCTCCTGCACCCCGTTCCCCTTCCTCAGGAGGGACCCGGAGTGCGTTCCACTGCAGGTTTAACGTCCCACGCATGCGAGGGACGCGTGTTTGCGTAGCGCGCGTGTAAATATTTAAAGCAGTCGGACGCATTAGCTTCCCTCTCAAAGGCTACGAAAGTACCAGGAATGGTGCTCGAGTCCGTCGCGACGACAGCATTTGTTTCATGGAGGTTTTGCTTCTCCGGATCCCGAAGGATCTTGTATCCCGATGGCCGAAGGACGCTCGAAGTGGCTTAAGGATTTTTACAGGATCCTGACGTCACGAGCGCACTGAGTTCGTCAGAGTTGCCGACACTTCGAGGAAGCGCCACTTGAGTACGAAGCATGTTTCTCCATTAGGCCAGAAGCTGAATTTCGGATTCTCTCACGGCTCCAGGAGTCCAGATGAACTTGTCGATGGAATTTCGAGCTGGCACTGACACCATTTTTTTCTTTTTTTTTTTAACGACGAGCACCGTATTCGGCAATAGAGGATGCAATTAGCTGAGCAGCGCCGAGTTACGACGTACGTACTTTTCTTGATTTTCCTTTGTGGCGGCGCCGGGTCGAAGGACTTCGTCTCCCTTCTCCTCGACAGACGCCAGGGAGCATCGTCGGGACACCCCTGGGACTGGCGAAACCAGTTTGCGTCGATGGGTGGTGCGAAGAGGAACGGCCGAAAAAATGTTCCTGCTGCTGGAATTCATTTCAAGGACGTTGCAGCAGCGGATCCTCCGGCGCAGCGAGACGCTCATTATGCCCTTGCAGAATCTTAATTGTTTTCAATCATGTCCCTTTCCCTCCGTCCTTTCGTCCTCCCTTCGTTCCTCCGTCCTTGTCGTTCGGCAAGCCGCGTTTCTATTTTTACACGTCGCGTTCATTCCCCCAAGATCACGGGACGAGCTGGTATCGAGCTGGAATTTTAATGTTTCCTGCCTGCAGCAGAGATGACGTGTGATAAGAGACCTTCGGTACACAGAGTTTCCCCGATGAACGAGATCGATGATCGTTCCAAAGAAATATGCTTTGATCGTAGATCCGCCATCTGCCTCCATCTTGGAACGTAAGTGCATCGATGCACTTGCAATCGGCGGTACTAGATGGATTCGAATGGCGAGTAGTTTGGTTTGCGAATCCATTTGCCAGTTTCCATGTAGACGCCCCCGCGTCTAGACGGCTCCGCATGGACGCGTCCATCGGGTAACCCACCCTCGCCCTGCCGCTTGGAAATTTAACCTCCGTGATTAATATCCAGTCCAGCCTATCAATTTATTAGCGAGATTTATTTCCCGAGAAGCGAAAGGGAAGTCTCCTCTCCGACGGAAATCTTTCCTTCCTTTCCTCCGGCTTTCTTTCCAGCGGCGCGTCTCGACGCTTTTTGCGGAAATCCATCTCCTGCGATCCCGGTGTGTACTCCCAGCACGCAACGCCTCTCGCGATCACGCAAGCGTTTGCCCCCGCGTGGGCGACTGCACTGCAACTGCATCGCAACTGCAGCCCATCGACATTGCGGAATGCAACGGAAACGCATAAGCGGTACAGGTCTTTAACGAGGACGCCTGGACATTTTGCAAATATTACCCCACGCGGATGAGACAAACAGGATGAGAAGGAGCTGCAGGCAGGATCCTTGCAGGACGAGAGAGAGAGAGAGAGAGAGAGAGAGAGGCATGAATGAGTTCGCTCGCTGGGAAACCTGTCGGATCAACGACCCGCATGGCCGACAACCACAGAGGCACCTTCCACGCACTCGCACGCACTCGCACGCACGACACGCACGAGAGTGCCCGTACGCAGAATCGAGAACCAGCTCGTTCCTACGGTCTATCGAAAAAGAACGATTGTCGCTCGAACGAAACGCGCGCCGAGTATGGCTGCCAGCACAGAAGTGGTGTACGAATGAAAACTGAAAGTATAATGGCTGCGTATAAATAGAAAAGCGTGTACATAAATAGCGAAGGATACCTGCGACAGGAAATCCTGACGCGTAACGCTGCCCCACGCAATTCACGAGGATTCTGTCGGCAGCACTTGGCCGGGGGGTCATTCATGAATGCGTCGATCGAAACGAGCACGTGCGTTGGGACGTTAGAGGCGTTTCCATGTACCTGCCGAGTGTTCTTTCGCCTGGATTCTGGAAACGCGCGAGATACAATCTCGAGATAAGCCGAGCCCGTTTCCCCGTTCGACGCGCGCGCGTCGCGTCGGCTGCACTGAAGATGCGCCCATCCAGCGTACGAGGCCTGAACTCGGCTGTAATTGCATTAGCAGTGGCATTCGCGATTAGCACTCGGGTGTCTCTTAGCGTTGAGCGACGACACGTCTGGAGCCGAGTCGACCTCTGACCTCGGGGTCCAGGTCGCCCCGCGACGTCTCTCCCGTCCTTCGAAGTGCCCACACTCGGCGCTTCTTCTGGTTCCCATGGATATATCAGCTGATCGCCCTCGGGATTTCTCAAGCGGCGCACATCCTGTCGCAATCGAAACGTCCGAGTTCCCGTTGGCCGCGTGTCGTCACCATCGGCAAGGCGACGGGGTCGTAGCCATTTCCCTCGAGTGACGACGACGTATATAGCCTGGCTCTCGGTCCCATCGGACGTGGCGGCGTCCCTGTGCGAGGCCGTCGGCCTGGCGATGATCGGGTTACCATTGAGAACGCATCGTAAGGCGAGGAAACACGCGCGAGACGCGTCGCCGTCGATCGGCTCTCGGGAGCCTCCTTAGGAGCCTCCTTAGGATGGAGACCAGTGGAGACTGATTAACGAGTCTCCTCGCACGCACCGATACCGCTCGCTCAGGAAGTCCCCGGTCGTTCCACGTTTCCTTATGCTTCCTCGTTCTTCGTTGTTTATGTTCGGTCGAGTGGGAGAGAGAGAGAACTTGAATCTTTTGAAATTTTTTTCCGGAGCAGCCAGAATATTCAGAGTGGCGATTTGTTCTCGTATCGAAGTAAATGAATAGTGCCGTGTCGCGTAAAGGCGCACGCGTACACGGGGCCAATTAAGGCGCATACACAGCATTCCACTCGGATGCAAGTGTGTCGCCGGGTTATATAAGGTTATGCCGGGACGGCGAGGCGAGAGGGGAGAGGGGGAAGGTGGAAGGAGAGTGGGGGGGGGAAGCTCTACTCCCGGTAAAAGGTGGATCCAGGACGATTTCTATCGAGAGCCAAATGAGACTCCGTGCGCCGAGTGCGCACGTTTCCACGGGGCGATCATTGTTACAGGGAGTCTTCTCACGATCGCACAGGATTAGCCGAGACGACCGGATGCCTTCCTCGTTCTTCCTCCTTCCTCCTCTTTCCTCCTCCTTCCTTCGTTTGGGCTCGGCGTTCCAGCAACCTCAGGACACTCTGGCCAGATGCGCTAAACGAATTTACGAGCGACCGGCGAGCCTTGGCTGCAGTCCTAACGCGCCTAATAAAGTAATTATCACCCTGGCAGGGAGAGACGACCGGGGACGGACAGGATCCCAGCCTCTTCCTGTGTTCCTTAGATCTGTTAGACAAAGCCGCCATGATATCCTGTCTCTCACGAGGGTGCTAATGCTTCTCGCGATCTTGCTAATCCGAGGACAACGAATTCCCATGAAAATCAGTGATGAGCTCATCCACCGCGGGAAGGACCAATTCACAGAGAGATCGTCTGGTCTAATATAAAAATTCCAATGGACCAAAACAAAGTCAGGATTCTTCGAAGTGATTTCTCGATCTTCGATGGCGCGCCCCGTCGATTGCATACGGAATGAAGTTGCGCAATGCTGAAGAATGCAGCTCTCAACGGATGCGCCGCTGGGTTGGGATTATGCAAGGGATCCTCGTAGAGATTCTGGGGATCCAATGGATTTTCCAGAAGATACTTTGAAACGTAATCGATAGGAAAGCCACAAGGGGCCAATCGGATTCGCTCGTGCGGCTGAAGCTGCGACTCGAGTGCATCGTTTTACTGCACATCGTAATACTCGGGTCACACGTGTCGACTGGCTATTGGAACTTTTTATTTTGTACGGTCATTGCACGATCATTGGGCAATAGCCGTTAGGAAGGACCGAGTCGATAGGCAGCAACCAGCAGCTACTTGCTGCCGCGAGACACCTGTAGATACTCGCGATAGGGTTATTGCTTTCCGTTGCATTCGATATAAGCCGCCACGTGTTCCACCTTGAGGGAATCTATTTTTCATCGGCTGCTCGCACAGGCATTGCCAGGCTGCGTTTCCTGGCAGGACGTCAATAGGCCGTTTGATTCCCCATCCAGATAGCCTCGGGCTTTCATTAATTTCGTGGAGCTGCGCCGCGTTGCCTGGAAACTCTCCTTCCTAGCTGCTGCTGCTGCTGCTGCTGCTGATGCTGGGACTGCCGCGATCGATCTTGCATTAACATTCACGTGGGATGAGATTTGTCTTTCGTTTCCTCGTTTCCTCATTCTATTATTCCGCCATTCTCATTCCCTGGCTGTTGGCTCTTTCTGCCGGACACGAATTGCCGCTAACCTCATTCCGATGATAAAACTGGAAGGCGAGCGTGTGCCGCTGGGTTTATTTATCTCCGAACATTTCATAGGCACTCAAGGTGTCTCTCGTTGTGTCACGCAAGGACTCGGATTAACCAGCAGCCCAGATATCTCGCCCAGATAAGGAGCCAGTTAGTTAATTTCATTTCGCGTGACAGATCGTTTCTTTTTTTTTTTTTTTGCGTCGCGTTACGTTACGCGCGGCACGTAGATGGTTCCGTTTCTATGAAACCTTCGCGGTTCCTTTAGTAAATTCGCCATTTCACCTTCCACGCGGGAGTCGCTCGCGTCTCGTGCAATTTGCACATTTTTTTTTTTTTTTCCTTAACCCGTCGTGCAATTAGATTATGCAACTGCAGCTATACATATATAGATATATACATGTAGATACACACGCCTCTCAAGGATAGCCCGTTACAAGTTCTAGCTGTCGCTACCGTATTGCTGCTGGCTCCTAGCGAACCTGAAGTGCGAACGAAGCTTAAGCTTCTGATATTACGAGACCCCGCTCGAGTTACAGGAATGCAAGGTCTCCGTGCAGCTGCAGCAGTTGCAGCAATTCCACGCGAGAGCGGATCGCCCTGCGCCGTTCCGGGCGCATCGCGCGCAGCATCTTCCTGGCATCCGGTCCAGTGCACAAGGTCGACGCTACTGCGGAAGAACGTTTGCGTCGACGTGGAACGTAAAGGCTGGACTCAACGAGGTGGAAAATTACCTGGCGCCTCTCGCGGAAGGTCCTTTTACCAAGATACTAGAAAGTCCTGTTAGGAGAGTCTGGACCACGGTGCATCCCAGACCGGGAGCTGCCGGTAGGTCGGCCGTCGGGACGCACTTGAGACGATGAGCTTCCGATTAATCTCTGGGATTTCCTGGAAGAGAAGATAATTGCTTGGAAGCTGTGGGATCACATTAGTGGAAGTCATGGGGTCTGATTATCAGTGTAAGGGGGGGGGGGGGCAAGGGGTCGTTCACGTATCGTTTCTAACAAAGTCAGAACTTTGACCTTATCAGCAGTAGAATGGAGAGTGGCCAGGAGGGGGGGGTCGAGGGGGCGACCTGGGAAGTGGAGAAAGATTGAATAAGAGGGAGAGAGGGTGGAGAGGAGCGAGTAAAGGCAAAGATGATCCGGTCGAAGAGATCGGGATGAGTAGTGAGAGCTGGGACATTGTCCCGGGAGAAACTTGACTTGTTAGCGTAAGAGGACGACCTTCTCAGAAGCAATTACCGATATCGATAAAATAAATCGAAGGTGCCGAGAGACCATAGGACGAGTCGCCGTTTCACGGGGAACAGCGGCGTCTCGCGTCTCGGCGAGAAGGAAGGAAGCCGACGAAGGCCTCGATGATTGTTCAATTTGATTTCTCAGGAAATAATTCATCCTTCCTTCCTTCCTTTCGCAATTCCTTTCTCGTGGCGTCTGATCGTTCGGGCCAACGATATTGGACGATTCCCAGATTGGAATTTACATCCCATTTCTCAGTCACTCGGTTCACGCTTCCTGCTTGCAAAAGGAGAATGTCTGCTAATTGTCACGTGACTCGGAGCCGCGTTAGATGAAAAGAAACTGCAGGGGACATATCGAAAAAGAATAGAAGGATGCGCGTTTCGCTTGTTATCGCAAAATCCCGAAAATTGCTCGATGAAGTGGTCAATTTCGAAATCCCAAAAGTCAATCGAAAGTCGCGGAGCCGTCGATAGTCAAGACGAAAGAGACATCGCAGCGCAACTTCCACCTTCCGCGACGACCGTCCCATTGTTCGTCCCGATAAGTCGATCCCACTTTGACCTTTGACGGGCTGGCAATGAGCGAGTAACGAGGACTCGAAGTATTTCTTGAAGTGCCTTGAGAAAAGTCATGGAAATACTCGAGATGGGACTCTGCTAAGTATTACCGCTACGAGTGACTTTCCTATCCTCGAGCTATTGTTTTTAAATTAAAACGAAGACACTTGACCCATTTGTTCCTCCTTGATCTTCTTAGTAGTGCGAATCCACCGTCCTACCACCTATTGCCAATATTAGCAACATTATACTTGCCGTTACAGATATTGCATCAGGGCCCAGCGTGCAGTTGCGCAGTTGTGCAGTTGCGGGATTCCGGATCGAGTTACGGAGCCGCCTCGCCGTCGCGAATTTGCATAGTTTCGCTCACGGCTTCGCACGTTGCCGATGTAGAATCAAGGCCGTGGGAGCGACCTTATGCATTAACGTTACGTGCACGCGCGTCCACATACTTTGGAGCTGACCGGATTTACATGAAATTCGTTACAGGCCACGTGGCCGAGATCTCCTTCTTCCTCGACAAGGAGTTGCTCCCGATGCTTAAAGGGATTCCTCGCCGTGACTTCAGCATCAGCTGTGCGTCTCAGCCTCCGCAAAGGAGCCGAAGCAACCTCGGGAAAAACTTAATCCACCGTCGAAGGAGAGAAGTGGGAAGTCCCGTTTGGGCGAGTTGAGTTCGCGTATAGTCGATTCGCTCTAACACCGCCGGTCGCTGCTGCCAACCCGACAGAAAATTACTGTGGCTAGCGCTGGCTAGTACTGTGGCTAGCTTCCTAGCCGCGTATTGCGAATATTTCGCAGGTTCCAATATTCCTCATGCGTGCGGCGTAAAGTACAGTGAAACTCAAGACGCACCCGAGGACTGCGAGTTCGGTGGAGGAAAAGTCCAAAGTCGCAGAGGGAAGGAGTGCGGCTCGCGCAATCGGAATTTCTTTTTCTTAACGGAGGGACAAGGCGAGCGACCTGCTCCTAGGAATCTTTGAGACTCGGCAAGGGTCGAGGCGATTCCGACGGATCCTTGGAGTTTCTACTTGGCTCGGTACTTATGTAAACGCACGGTGTCCCGTATGGATGCTCCTGCGTAATGCGGGCTTGTGCAATATTTTTTGGGAACACGTTCTTAAGAAAGTTACGATTCCACTCGTATTCCATGCGGCGCGTTGCGTACGTGGATGAGCACGTATTTACGTATTTTATCCAGTTTTCATGAAATTTCAAGTCTCCAGTTGCGACACGCGAACGTCCGCGAGTTCATGTAGAGACGCCGATTGGAGTTTTGAGGCTGCGGGAAACCGTGTTAATTAAAAGCGGCGTGGCCTCTTGTATTAGCTAACGTTAATGGCCGGCATCTCTTATCCCGTGCAAATCACCTTTTCTGGACTAAGTAGGCCTCGCGTTCCTCTCTGCCGTGGAGGCCACTCTCGCAACTTGGAAACGCTGCTTTCGATTCTACTTCGAGACGATAAGGCCCCTTTCCCGTATTTCTGTTTCAGCCAATTTCCCCACTTTCCTCCTCGACCTGCCTCCTTCTGGGTCCTTCCCTTGGCAAAGGACGAATTGCGCCAGCTGGCCGAACAATGCTAATCACGTTCCGTTTCCGGTGGATTTAAGTATCTCACGAGGAGCGAGGTCACGCTGCCCCGAAACGTCGCAATGTCGATCTTGACCAGGTCATCCAGTCCGAGGTCACTTATAGTGTTCCAAAAAAACATTCCAAAGGACACGTATCCTTGAACCGAAGGATTTCGTGAGATCCCCTTGAAGATCTGCCGCTCTGTTCCTCTCGCCCTAGGCTCTCTATTCCTCCTTAATAAAAACCTCATCTTTCCTTCCCATAAGCCATTACAGGATTTATGAGAGGATGCTGCGGGCTGGACCCGGATGATCCTCCCTCATTTGTCACATTGAAATCTTCGTCGATTCGGTTCATGTATCTTCACCGATTTGTCACATCTCGTTGCTCCTCGCTTCCGACCGCTGGGTCCAGCACGTCCCATTCAGTACGACAGTAATCCATCAGAGAGGAGAGCGCAGCATCCCCATCAAAGTATCAAGTATCAAGTAAGGCTTCAAGTAAATATCATCCCTTAGGGTGTCGAATGAGACAGTGTCCCTATATTCATTTCCCACGTAACATCGGAGCGACGAACGCAGTGCTCCGTGTGTCAATCGGTCCAGCAAGCATCCGGAGATATGCAGATTTCCATCTATCGTCTCTGTGCCCCTTCGCAACCGCGTCGACGATAATGCACGCGACGCATACAATGCAGAATGCACTTCTGCATACAAAGCCCTCGAACGTCGTGGGCGACTCTTCGCCTGCTGGTGGGTTGACGTTCTCGCGGATCATCGCGGTCATTGTCTAGGTACTCGAGCGAGGAAAAAATAAAACGGGGAACGCGAACTCCCATCCGGCAAGGTTGCGGAACGGATGGAACGGATGGAACGGCAGCGTCTCCTCGATTGCCGAGATACGAGAGGATCCCATCTCGCGAACTCTCTGACTTCTGTCAGCAGCTGCCTTTTAATTGCCCCTGAATAATTGCCTCGATTATCAATTAGCCGCTGCGAGGAATCGCGAGGCGCTTCGTCCCACGCAGCTTCCACTCACGCCATTCCGCATTTTCATTCCTGCGAATGACGTGCGGATTTATGGGGTCTCGGTGGATGAGCGGCTGAGCGGCTGATTCACAGGGACGGCGACGCTTTTGCACACTTTTAGCGAGTCGTTTGTCGAGGGAATGCTGGAACGAAAATTGAAAACATTGTTTGGTCGGATGTTTCACGAAGCCAGGGGGGGTCCGGAGGGGAGCATAAAACACGGTTGTTCCGGAATTTCATTTGGCTCGGACGACTGATCAAATCGTTTGCTTTGTATTTAACGTTGTCAATGGAATTACGTGAGTCGCGGCTCGTTACGTCCTCTAATCACGGTACAACAGTACTAGAATCGCGCTCGATTCCAGCCGGCAAGGCTGCGAAATTGATACCTTTCTAATAAATTCGAGTGGACTAGAGTGGACTACCTGGCCACTCGAGGAAATAGCGTAATCGGCTGAGCAACCTTAAACTCTCTTTTGTAAGACGGAGGAGCACTGCTCTCTCTCTCTCTCTCTCTCTCGCAGTTGGCAGTGAAGTCACGTAGGTAAACAGAAGTGACCGAGTACTTTTCTTCTACCGTCCCGTCCACGTCTCTTCCCTTTCTCCGGGTTCCCTTCGACGAGGCCAGTCGTCGACGCTCGTCTTCGAGGACCATCGAGGAGAATCAGGCGGGACTTTCCAGAGAGACCCACGTCCTCTCGTGTGACGTCACGGGACACTCGAAAAGCGGCGACCCGCGTGGCGCGAATCCGCCGACCAATTCGCGAACGGTAACCCTTGCGAAATGAGTTTCATTTAGTTTTGCGGTTGGCGGCCACGTAATTACGTTTGATGAATACTTGCGGTTACGTCATCCGCGATCCCTCCAGCCGGAGAAAGGTTTTTCAGCCCGTTGGAAAAGTCTCGTGACTTTTCTTTGATCGTTTGGCGAGACGCGTATCGCCATTCCAGCCACAAGCAACGATCGAGCGATCGATTCTCAATATCCGTAACCGATCTCCTTCGTTCTTCGGGATCAACGCGAACCGCGTGGGCGCCGCGACGGCCGCCGCTCCGATCCCAACGAAAGTGAAAATCAACGAACAATGGACCCTCCGAGGCATGACACGCCCCCCCCCCCCCCCGGCCATTCAGGCCGCACTTGCAATCGCGCGACTGCGTCGGAATTAAAGCTCCACATTTTTAAAGCAATCCGCTCCGACAGCTACGCGGTCGCTCTCGGTCCTGAACTCGCCATCCTTGACAAGCTAATAACACGTGACCCGCGCGAGCGTCCTGCCCTGGTAAAATTGCGCACGCATTGCTCTCCGTTAGTAACGGAAGCAGCAGCGAGAGAGAGAGAGATAATTAAGGAGAGAATAGGACAAATGGCCACAGGCGGTTGACTGGTGCGACGAATGCGTGACTGAGGTAAAGTAAAGAGAGAAGGAAAGTGAAGCAAGTCAAAGTGTGACATGGCAAAGCAAAGCAAACGCACCGCGACCATATACGGATTTAGCCTAATTTCTGGTCGCGTAATAATTGCCACCGTCTCGTGGAATTCTCGCGCATTTTGCAAGAGCCGATGTTTACCAGGGCCGTCACGGCGGCGGGTCGCACGGTGCGGGCCTCCTTCCTTCTCGACGTCGTTCATCGGCGCCGTCGTCAAAGTCGTCGACTCGGCGTGGCGAAATAGTTTCGATTCGGGAATAAGTTCAGACCGCTCGGATGTCGCAATGCAGACTCCTTCTCTCCTTACTTGGAGATCAAGTCGAGATATTTCCTTTCGCTTCCTTGGAGTGCCTGCTATGGCCCTCTTCCACGCGGAGCACAGGAACCCCCTTGAAGTAATTTATCCCTTGGACGCCTCCTGCGGGGCTTCGTCCGTCGAATTAGAAGCTTTGGAAACTTGCCCGGCGCACCGTCTCCCCATACTAATCTTTTCCTCGTACAGAAGCAACCGGATCTTCGGCCAAGCAGGCTGGACCGTCGCTTCCGGTGAGGAGCCTCGCGTCTTCTGGAAATATTTAAGATTCTCCTACAGGCTCACTTTTCCTATATTGATCCTGGGGGGTCGCGTTCGTGTGAATAACTCGGCGCCTACTGCGCCCGTGTGCGCTGCGGATTCTGCGGATTCTGCGGCTTACACGTTGCGGAATGATGCATTGCGGTATTTGCCCTCTCGAAGGATCTAGGTGCATCGGTGCAGCGGTGCAACGGCCTCGTCCCAAAAGACTGGTGAATGAAAACTCGAACAAAAAAGGGAAATCGTACGAAGCCAGCAATTCCGGTAATTCCCCGCGAGGAGGAAGGAAAGTGGTAGCAGCGCCTGGACGCGAGTCTGTAGACACGTACACGCAGTCGTCGGCCTATATTCGCATGATATATGAACATGGGTGGACGTAGAGCGAAGGGACCAGTCGAAAATGTCGCTCGTCGTTGGGAAACTCAGTTTCTCGGCCGAGGAGTTCGGTAAGCAAGCAGGTTCCTGGCTGTTTACGGCTCCTCGTAAACGTCAGCTCGGTATCTTTCGCTCCGTGTTCCTTTTCTTTACTATCGCGAATACACGAAGCAGCATCATACGTGATCCCAGGATTCTCGAGGTGGATCGACCCTGGCAGGACCAGCGCAGCCCCATAGGCGCAACCGACCCCCTCCGGGCGTCGCGCGCGGGAGACGCCAGGACGAGTTTTAAAAATACTTTGCCGAAAGCACGCGGGGCCAGGTTTTTGTCCGATTCGCCGTCGGTTCCGAGAGCCTCGGGGCTTCGATGCATCCAGCTGCGCCGCACCGGAGCAATGAACTCATCTCCTTCGCGATTCGACCAGGGCGAACGCCGCTGCATTCTTCTCCTTCTCATTCTTTATCGTCCCCTCTTCTACCCCTTCTCAATCGCGAGCTGACGAAGCGGCGGCCGAGCGTCGTTCGGCTGGACGAAGAACGAGCGTCCCAGGACGTCGCGACGCACCCCTGGCTGCAGCACGGAGACTCTCGACTTCCGTTTCGAACCCCTGGCCAGTGTCAGCTTCCGGTTGCAGTGGCACGCGTGTCTGGCTGATAATTGGCAACCCTGTCCCTAGGATCTTCCAGGTTCGCGTGAACCCGTCCAAGAGTAGGAGGTGAAGTCAGAGAGGGCGCAGCGAAGGAGTCCTAGCCCCGTGACATTCTACTCCCGGCGCGTCAGCCAAGCGGCCTCCATGTCCTCCTGGTTTCAGCGTCTATTATCTAAACGGCCTTACATAAGCAGTTTTAAGTTACATCTCGTTAGGTAGAACGACGTTGAGTTAGGAGTCGGGTTAGGTTAGGTTAGGTTAGGTTAGGTTACTGACAACGAGGAGCGTTCCTACCGAGCGCGTATACTTGGGATCTACGTAGGCAGCCAGGAATCCACTCCTGTCCTCCACCTCCACTTCATTCTTCCTCCCTCGACGCTGCTCCTTATGTAAATTATGTAAACTCGAGCGTCCCGTGTCTTTAAACAGTCGTCAAGGAACTTACGTGTTCGGCCTCGAGCTTCCAGCTGGGAGGTTGGACGTCCCAGATGTTTCTCGCGCACAATTCGTTTCCCTTTGAACCTCCGTTAGCTGCGGAGAATCCTCAAGGCCCAGGAATACCTGAACTCTCTCGGGCCCTTTCAATTGTAGACCCAGGCCCGTTCGAGACGATGACTCACCTTCTCTCTCCCTCTCTCTCTCTCTCTCTCTCATCTTAAATCACTGAACGAGAGCTCCTCTCGGTCTCTCGTGTGCGTCGAGTGAATCGAGTGGATCGAGGATCACGGTGCGTGTGCGCGTTACGTAGGTGGTGGGTAAAATGGGTGAAGGCAGCTTCGTACAATGGCCGTTCTCGACGCAACAAGTGGTGGCCTACACGTGGCTTTGCATAAAACATTAATATATAAATAGCTGTGACAATAACACGTGATTCTTGTGACGGTGATTCTTTACGACAGGAACGTTTTGCGTTAAATGTTGGAGTATCGCTTTAGACCTCAAAGCCTAGAACCCAGGAGCGACCTAGGTCGCTACAACCGGATGTCTGGTTCTGACCATTGTACGACGTAGCTAACCGGATGTTCGCACCTGACCTCGACTTTCTTACTTTTGGGGTCCACTCTACCTGGCCCATCAAAATTCCCCCTGAAACGTTTGATATGCCTAACGCGAGCATTCTGCGACGCACCGTGTACCGGACTGGCTGATCTCGCTGGCCGGAGTCGAGATCATAAATCATTCCAGCAGCCAATGATCTTCCTGTCGGCTTCGGAGTAACTAGACATTTGTCCTTCGTGCTGCGGTTTCTATTAAGGTCTCTGTCGATCGATCGGAATCGATTTCTCAGTGAATGCCTGTGTAATCTGCCCGCTACGTATATACTGGATATTCCACTTGAAATAACCCGTGGAAGAAGCGATTACCTGGAATTACTCGTTTCTCTGGATTTTATGGGCATTCCTTAGTTTCGGCTGTCTCCTCGATCCCGGACAGCAGGACAGCGGAGAACCGATCGAGCCGATCGATCGTGATCACGATATCGTAATGGGGATAGAAGTCGACAAGAAGATAATGATCAGCGATCCCAAAGAGCTAGAACGACAATGCTTGACCCCGACATGACGATCTTCTTGTTCGAGTTCATTATCCTGCATCCCGCGAATTATCCTGAATGGAGGATCCCGGGGGTCACTGTCACGGGTGACTCCACTCCTCGAGGAAGATGTCAACCGGGACAACGGGACATTAATGGCCTCCATCGATTAAAATCACCTCTCTTGGACTACCTCACTGCATGGTTGGTCCGAGATGAACTCTGGTCCATAGAACTCAAGACAACCCATAGAATCCATACGATCCATACGACCCATAGGTTCCGATCGGGCGCGTGTCATGCATTTTTTTTCGGCTCTTCTGGTACGACGCGACACAGATATCGCTTCGATATTTCATCCATTAGTCGAGCCTATCGTTAATCTGTGTCCAAAGAACGAACGCAAACATTATCTCCGAACGACAAACAGTCACTTCGATGCTTTATTGGCTTCTCCCTCGACTCGAGACTTGACGTGTTTTCATCTGTAACTTTTGAATGGCCCAATGTTCTCTTTATTTTTAATGATCAATACATGCCCGAGTACAATGGGAGTCTGGAGAATCAGCGAGACACACTTTCACGTGCAATCGTCTCCATTTGTCACGGAATCGCATTGATTAGCTTCCCGACAATGTAGCAACAGAGATAATGACTTGACACCGGCACGATTATAATTAGCGAATGATACTTCGGTGGCGGAAGATCGGTAATGGAGAATCCAGCAGGGTCTTCTCCGCAGGTCCCAGGTGCGACCTCAGCTCGAGAGGTTCCGGGATTCAGATTTCCGGGTCCGAGATGAATCCGCTAAATTAATGCCCATATCGTTTTCACGGAGGACTTTCACTCGTCGCACTTTGCTGGGATCCCTTTGTGTTACGCTGCCCGACTGCCTGACTGCCTGACTGCCTAATGACGCTATCCAGGCATCTCGAGCCCATTCTCACGCATCTCCCTCAGATCGCGACCCGACCTTTTCTCACAGCATCCATTGCGGTCCACAGCTTTAAATACCTAGGCAATGGGCACGGACCTACCTTGACGTATTTACGCGGACGCCGCGCTGCAAGCCACGCTGATGCGTGGAAGAGGCTGGCTCCCGCTGGACCACTAGGAGCTCCAAGGAGATCTCCTCGGGCTGGAGGCATTTAACGGGCTCGTAAGACGTCGCTTCCAGGTCGGATTTCAAAATAGCTTCACGGGGACAGGGCGACGCCCATGGAGCGACGCGACCTACCTGACGTCGTTCGCTTCATGGAAACGCAGCCTGCGACAGAGGAGAAGGGAGGGACGAAGAACAATATCCCACTGCGGATCGGATTTATTCGCGATGTCAGAAATGGGAGACGCGTCTCTCTGCGCATTGTCCTCTTGGGCCTGTACACGCGATTCGGGGTCCCTGCCCACGCGTGGCTCACGCACCCGATTCTCCTCTCTTGGGTTTTTACGCACTTTTTGCGAAATTCTCCTACTCGAGGAAGAATGGCACGTAGGTCGTCTTGCGTCTACCGGCCACTCGATGCTTTCGTCGGACGTCGCAGGAGACGAACCGCAGGATCCAACCGCAGAGTCGAGACGCCAGCTGACTCGACGAAGAAATCCCAGCCGGGAAAAAAACGGGGAACGTAGCGTTACGCAGCTGTACGTTGCGTCGTTACGCTCTGTCGGGAGTCTTCAGGAGACGCCGACGCCGACGCAGACGTCGGTGACTTTATATCTATATATAGTGTACACTGTTATTATTTATTTTCTACCAATCTTCGCGTCTCCACTCGAGCGAACGAGGCTGCCGAGAGTAAAAAGATAAATAATGGCGACTCGTTAAACGTTACGTGAAGTTCTACTCGCGCGCCGCGCCTGCGGGAGCCTCCCAAGTCATTTCTCATTACGCAACGGCGTCGTCACGCAGCGGCGTGATTTTCTCACCCGAAAAGTCCGACGCCCCGAAATTAAGGCGATTGTCTTTAATATGCAGCGTCCTATCGAGAAGGAGGATGCCGCGCAAACGCGATGACGAAACGAAAAGTTTGCTGCAGCGATGATCGCACTGGCGACGCCTCGCGTCGGCGTTCGCGCTGGAAAAATAGCGTCACCTTTCTATAGGGGGGTACAGCGTGACGGAATTATCTTCAGCACCCACATTCTGCTGACGTCATAAAGAGACATTGGAAAATCATTGAAAATATCTTGCGTTATCTGGACGCATTATCTGGAGAGAGAGAGAGAGAGAGAGAGAGAGAAAGTCGACGTGGCAAACCTTTCGGAATGCGTAAGAAAGCACCGCTGCGCTAAAGTTGCGAGGATCCCAGAATTGGAAAGAAGATAGGAAAAGAATATCCCACTGTTCCCGAGCCCTCTTAAGGTCGCCGACTAATTGGTCGTGAGGATCAGCCTTGAATTATTAAACTTTAATTAGCCGCCTTCGACGTTCCGAGTCGGCCTACATTTCGCAGGCCTCATCGCCAAGAATTTCATTATCCGCGTGTTAAAAGGTCGGGGAAACCTCGCTGCCGTTGCTCGATCGTTACCATGGAAACAGGCCTCCTTTTTTGCTACAATGTTGCATCTTTCATCTCGGATCCCGGAATCGTCCGGATCTCGCATCAAAGAGATGCACCTCGCTGCACCGTAGAAATCTCCGGAGAGGCCAACACCTTATAGCCTGCATCCTTAACCCGTTATTAAAGCAGAACGCTCCTCCTTTGATGCCCCCCTGTTCGAATCCGCCATTTGCAAATAATCGCAGCTCTTACTATCCTGTCGACCTTTAAAAACGGCGTCCCAACAATAATTGGGTGTTCCTTGCCAACTTGCCAATCGAATGGCCTACAGTCAGCCAGTAGACTGCGGGGTGTAACTACTGTCGCCGATGACTCGCAGAAAACGTATCTCCGATACCATCAATGTGCCATTTCGATTGAGACAATGCCTCCCGGTCGATGACACACTGACACGTTCTGCCGAATTGCCAAAAAACAAAAGAAAAAGGCTGACGGTGTATTCGCTCGCGTAGCTGCGTACCGAATCGCCGAGCGACGCGATCTCGTTTCCATGAGACGGGCGCTGCTGGTCGTCACGTGGTGAAAAAACTGGCCGAAGAGGCCGGAGAGCTGCGCGCGACTGCGATTGGAAATTCGAAGCGGTCGGTGCGTAAAACGATAGCGACATAAACTCCTGTGTTGTAAACGCTGCATTAGGGAAAGTGGCGACTGCTCAGCGCGATGTAAATTCTCCAGAGGAGCGCGGAGGATGCTGCAGGCTTGCGCCAGGACTACTTTGCCACTCTGGATGATTTTCCTGGTCCGCTTGTCCCTCTCCTTCTCGCTGGGTGGGAGGAGGACGGAGACGCTGGACTCGGGACGCGTCGAGGAAGAGAGAAAAGGAAAGGAACGCCGAGAGAAACCGAAGCGAAGGAAATACCGATCAGCCGCGCTTCGGCCTTGGCGCCGATTTACGAGTCCGACGCGCACCCGTCGTAACTTCAATGGAGATAAATCTAGGGGCGTGTTACCAATTAACTCACTTTGTGTGCTGACTGTACTCGAAAAATGGTCTATAGGCACATTGAGCCGAGGAGCAGGAGGAAGATTGGAAGAGGAGAGCGAGCACGGATCCTTCGTTCCTGTTAACTATCGACTGTTATCGACCAAGTGCAGGGATCTATGGAGTTTGGCCACTGGACCGGTTGTGGCGCGGAATGGGCCTGAGGTCCCATGACCCACGTTCACGATCCTACCTGACCCCTCGTACAGCCAGGGAGATCACCGAGACATAAATTTGAATAATTGCAAAGCGTTCCAGAGAGACGAGAGAGCGCCGATCGGCGATCACTGATTTATCGCGCGTTCCGCTCCTCCAGGATTCCAGGATCTCCTTCTCGGAAACGGAGGAGACTCCTTGTTCTGCCCTCCAGGCGGCGAGGAACTCGTCCGATCACCATCCTGAGGCGCGTTTCCGTCTTGCTTTACCTAGTCGTTTCCCAGTCTGGGTCTCGTCTGCTCCTTCTGACGTCACCCTGATCTACTGTCATTAACGCTAATGCACGCAATGCAGTAGCCTTCCCTCGTGCGTAGATTCGCTGCTCGGTTGGGATCTACGCGCAGTTTAACATCGACCCTCAGCGCGATTCTCAGTGCTCTGTGCAAATCTGGGCGAATGACGGTGGGCCGAGTCAGGGGCGGAAGGGGTCCTATTCGCACGGGGCCCAATGCCAAGGTTCCCGTAATTACGCTCACGCAACTATATCGTGTGCCTGTCACAGGGTAGGATGGGTTCGCGCATTTGCCATTTGCTGCAATCCTTTCTCTCCCTCTCTCTAATTTCCTGTTTGCTGAGCATCAATCCGTAATTTAAGATTAGCATCGGTTATTCAACTTTCTTACTCTTAATCACTCGTTTCATGAATCTTATTGAAAATTCTATAATTGTGTCTATCGGGTCTCTTTTCTTCCTGGCTCGTGACGCAGGCTCCTGCGATCACCTGGTCGCCGGATGTGCCCATCAGGTTCGGGCTTCGCAATGGTATCGACATACCCGTTCAATTCTCATGAATCGATCGATTCCTATCGAGCACTTTCAATTTGGTGGTGAACTCCTGACCCCTGGGCCTTTCACGGCCTGTGCACGGTCCCCTCCGTTAGTTTGTGCCTCTCCAGAAGATTCTCTGGTTCCTTCCCGAGTATCTAAATCGGCCTCATTGTCGCCACTGTCGCCTCCTCCGGAAGTGCCGTCTCTGCCAGGAGTGTCCTCGACCTCCTGATCTTCGTGCAGATGCGAGCCAGAGAGCTCGCATCCTCGGGTGCCTGTTCCTCATCAGGTATATTTATTTTGTTCGTTTCTCAAAATTTCATCGTTAAAAATATTTTACTTGAACTCACGTTGAATGACTTGACTCGAAATGGCTGACAGGTAATTAACTCGGTTCAAAATTTTGATATCCCGAGTCGACGCCAACCTGCTGGAACGTAGCGATTCTACCTGGGGCTATTGTGGGAAAATAAGGCACGGCGGAAGTGCCGTACACAGCCTAGCGTGGATCGGGGGCTCCCTTATTACAAAACCGCTGCTTCTCGTTACTGCCTTATCCGGCATTCCGTGCAGTGGTGCTTATGCTGCGAGTGCTGGAAGGGGCTGGCCCTTTATACCTTTTTCCATTTATACCTTTTCCAACTCCACCAACTGTCTGGCGCCTCTGTCCGCCCCGACGCCCCGGTATTGCGTCTCTGACACAGTTTTCTTAAGTCAACAATCTACGCTCGGTTCTTACACTTGATTATACTAATATATCCTTCCTTACGCAAAGACTCCCGGAGGTCACGTAAAGGTGCCTAAGGCCACCGACTAATCACGAGCAATAAAGGCAATAATGGCTGCGTGCTTTCTTATCGAAATAAAAAATTCGTAACCCTCCCCTCGGAGCGGTGGAGCCTAATTCGTAGGAAATTGGCTGCGCAAAAAGCCTCCGGACTCCCCGTTCGGTAAGGGAGAAAGTGAGACGTGTCGGTTGGCACCGCGAATTAGACAAATTCGCCTAATGGCAAAGCACTCACGCACGAGCGTGCTTCGCGGAGTCATTAGCGGAATATTCGGATCGAGCACTGCCGTTTCTTCACCTTTTGATCACGAACCAGAGATTTCGCTTCTACTCTCGGGCCTCTACCGAGACAATATGGAAATTTTAAAAAAAAAATCATTTTAGTCGCGAACCGACTTCTTCTACTCGTTCGATTCCGGAAAATAGGCGATTGATTGACTGACGCTAATGAGGCGTAGAGCGTGGACTGGAAAAACCGGAGCCTACTTAAGACGCCGTCGATTAAGCCTCGTGACTTCAGGAGTCACTGCGACTGGCAAATAGCTGATCGATCAAAAGTAAAAGGTAAAAGACTCGCGAGGAGGAGCAGAGGAAACGGGAGCCAGAGAATATCCCATTGGCAGGCGACTGACGTAGGTGTCCGTTTCTTATTCATAACAGTTCCAACAGTTCCAGCTCTCAGGTTTTGCTGCACTTAAATTCAAAGAGACTCTCGAACTCTGACACGCGCTCTCTATCCTACTCCCTGTCCTGCTCCACCTCATGGGCCGATCTCGTTCTTCGTTTCTTCTATCGACTGGACCCTCCTGCTCTTGACCTTGTTTCGGTTGATGATCTTCAGCGAGTAGGAGGACATGTCACTAAGGTCAGTGGTACTATAGGCGACCTATGAAAAAACGAAGACCTTTCGTAACTGTACAGTCTAAAGATTTTCTTGAAAAAGTCTTCGATTCGTGGAAGAGTGTGTGATGAAAATCTTCATGTCTTTCGAGTCGAGTTTTCAGGCTTTGCTCAAAATCCTCGGGGTGGATCTTCAAATTCTGATGATTTCGAAGCTTAAAAGTGAAAAAGTACAGTAAATCGGTCCTGGCAGGAATAACGAAGAAGTCACGTCAGAGCGAGAGGAGCTCAAGGGACGCAGAATGTCAGTAGTGACTCAGACCCAGCAAGGACCACGGCCCATAAGGTTATACCTAGCTCGATAATAAATTACTCCTGGAATTCCTTATCAGATAAGAAGATCGAGCTGAGTTACTCAGCCGACTTTCGCTCGTTACTTACTCTCGACTGTTACCGAATAGGTCAGGTCCGGTGCGCGTGTCACCGGCCCCAGGTTAATTCGACGCGCACGGTGGCGGGAATAGGAGAAACATCATCAGGCAGAGCGAGAAGATGAAAAACACGAGGAAGAGGCTGGATAGGTCGCTGCGTTGAAAAGGACAACTTCTGGCTCCCGATGCGTGACCTTCCATTCTCGAGTCATACTCCCCCCCTTCGCCGTTATTAAATGAATCGCTCTCCGTGAAGAGGTCGTTGCTACCTTGAAATATCGCGGAAAGAAACTTATTCGTAGTGGCTGCCTTCCAAGTTGTCCAAGTTGCCGCGTCTGCCTGTTCAATGTGGATGACGATAACAATAATTAGAGCAGAGTAGCTGCTACAATCGGGCAGGTAGGAGTCGCTGTTAACGATGGACCAATGAATCAAGATGATGGGGAGAGAGAGAAGATAATTTCATAGGAATCGTATTGCTCGGGGCGATCCGCCAAATGAAAAGTAAACTTGAGCATTTCTCCGAGTGATTGCGAGTGCGCCTTGTCAATGTAGGTGACCTCCTCTCTTAATTAACAGCTCAGCGGTCGTAGCTTTAACTGACTTTTACATCTGGTGCGCACTTACCAAGGATAGCTTCATTAGAGCTGGATAATCCGCGCATCCGGAGGCTCCGGGCCGACTCGTAGAAAGTTTCCGATAAAGCGTAATCGCAATGGCGCCATCGGTGCTTCCGTTCCGTCGCCTTCGATTCCGAGTGAACCCGAACCAGGCGTCAGCGTTGCTTAAGGTCGTCGGGTGCTTCGCTCGCTCGCTGACGGATCTCTAAATAGGAAACATTAGAAACCGCCGCTCATGGCGCATCTACTAAAAAGAAATACGGATCTGGATCTTCGACGTATTTCCTCCTGCAATATTTCAGCAGTGCTTCTTCCTCTCGATAGGGCAAACGCCGATGGGTCCATCGGCCGTTGCTGCTAACCTGAATCGTGCCTGTACCGCCTGTACCGTAAGCGCCGTAAGAACTCGAGGCTTTTTGCCAGGCCGATACGAAAACGACGGTGGATCCTTCCTTCCGTCCCACGTGACTCGTTCGATCCTGCAGCCCGGAAGCCGCGCTGTGCCTGATGGCGGTGACTGTCCCTTGATTTGCCAGTGTGGCCAACTTCTACCACATCCGGGAGACAAAAACGGCATCGCGTGAGAACGGTTTGTTAGTTTTACCAAGGTTTGTTAGAAAACCAAGAGGAGCCGTTAGGCCTCGTAGGATTGCCCAAATGCTCCTCGTTACTTTCACTGTCGCTGCGTCCGGCACGCGCTTTGCCAATTGCGATTATTCTTAGATCTTTGGACTCTGTACGCGAGTTCCAGCAATCCGGAAATCACGTTCAGGAATCACCGGAGAAATGATATGGAAGTCGAGGGTCGCTCGTTGCTTCTCGAGTATAGGGAAATTTTTTTTTTTAATTTTAAATTGACCCAAGTACAGCACACGTGTTAATTAGTCGGAGCCCAGCGAGATCCTCCATTATTATTCAAGCCGTGTAGTTTGATAATTTTCACGTGGCGAAGGTCACGCTAAATGGAAACACATGACGACGGCGCCTGCCAGGCGTCTCTTTAGCTTGCAAGTATTACCTATAAGGCAGTTACGTAAAGGAGTAAACGGCTGAACGTGATTCCGTCGGTATCGTACAGGTTGTACTGGTTCACTTAGAGTACAGTTCACAGCAGTGCACGACTCGTGTCAATTGGCAAGGAGTACAGGCAAGTTTACCTTATTTTGTTTTTCCAATTCTTGCGTAAGAGTCATACGCCTCCCGCGCTACGATAAAGAAGCGATAATCAGCGTGAATTAAAAGGACAAAGAGACTCGTGCTTTAAAAGTTAAATCCGAACTCGGAGGATTCGTGGTCCGTGTCAAGAGGCGAGTGGATAAGTGTAACGGTGCCGATAAGACCTACCACGCCCAGTTTCGTTCGAAAGGATAAATTGGCAATTGGAAATTGTTCGGAGGAGCCGCGGAGGAGTCGTTCGTTTATTGTCAGCCTTTATGAGAATTCAGCGTCTGGCCAATCGGCTTTGTTCAGCCGTCGTTATTCAATCGGCCGACGAAGCCCGAACGCCGCTTAAATTACCCTCTGACGAGTTATTAGCGGCGCGTCCTGCGTCCTGCGTCCTGCGTCCTGCGTCGCCTGTCTTTTTGCTCCACGCGAAGCAAAAGTAAAAAGACTCGTGAGAGAGGTCTCTAACCTAGAATGCTCGGCTTCTCCTTCTGGATTTATGATTGGACACGTGCACAGGTGGATCTCTGCCTTGACAGGAATTTCTCGATATACTTTCTGTCCCTCTCTCTCTTTCTCTCTCGCGCGCGACTTTTCTTTCTCCAGCTAATCCTACCTTTACGCGATGCTTTCCCTACTGCGCTAACGAGATGCATGCTTCAGAGAATTCATCCACGTGTCCCGGACGCCACAGGCGCCGCGGGCGTCGCGGCGCGGTTCGACGGTTCCTCAGCTCGGATGCAAAAAACACTTTGGAGCTTTCGGCGCCTTCGGTACTCTCCCAGTTCCTCGCACTTCACTGCACTGACTTTCCTCAGTTCTTCTTGTCCTGCGGCTCATTGTCAGTCGGCCAGGAAGTGCGACGTGACGTCGCGCTACAGCGAATTGGAAACGCAGGCAGGTGGCAGGTGGCAGGTCGCCTGCCGAAATTACAGTTTACAGCAGGAAATTCGTAATTCCGGCTTAAACTGTGGATCCAAGCGAAAGGGGAGGAGGGGCTGCGTGTTGGGATTTGGCAATTGCCCAATTTTCTCGAGTGATTTACAGCTGATGCTGTTGCTCCTGTCGCTTCCACGGTGCAGTGTGAGGGAACCGAAAGACGGAATCGAATAGAGAAGGTTCACTCGAGCGTGGAGCCACGAGCCTTGTCTCTTTTTTCTTTATCTTTTCCCTGTCCCGATCCACCATTTATTTCTTTTCATATGTAAAATCAAAGGAAGACCTTGCCAGCTATCCGTAGCCAGATGTCTGTCTGTAGGCGCTACAACGACTCTTCCTTTTTTTATCCGAGGCCTCAGTGGAGACGCGCCTTCCTCCTCTAGCGAAAGATTCGAGTTCGATGCCGTTATGAAAAAGTGGAGAGGCTGCCTGGTCACGCCCACGCACTCTCGATATCGCCCTTTGATTTACCAGCTGAATGTGCTCCGCGTCCGGTGGACCCGTGTGCGTCCACGTGTGCCTACGTAAGTGCAAGGCGTCATTGTCACACGGGACGGTCGCACATCCAGCTGGGCCGCACTCGCACGTCACGATATAATTACTCGCAACGTTAACTCGGTTTCACTATTCCCTTATACGCAGGGACTTCCCGTGCGTAACTACTGTTTAGGCAAAGTGCTTGAAGAATTTCTCACGGGGTCGAGATGGCGCTGCGTTCGTTCGCCTCTTTGCTGCATTTATCGCAATTCCGAATTGCCTTCCCGAGGAACTCCGCCAGAGACTGTTCCTGCGACTTTCCTGTCTTTTCTCAGAACCCGACAGAGCACCGGAGAAAAGAGGAAAGGCCTCGCCCTCGTCCCGGTCGCCGATTGGAAACGGGAACTTTATACGTTGGTCCTATATGGCAGCGAATAGGGAAACGCGCGTCCCGGAGACTCGGGAAATCTGCATTTCCTCAATGCCAACGTTTCGTTCGATCCCTTTCACGTACAATTTATGGAATTGATGGAATCGACGGTCGACAAGTTTACCGCGAGAAAGGCGCCGCAGCGAACGGCCTTTCTCGGACGTTTATTCGTCAGGAGCGATCGAGCGCGATCGTCAATGAAAGCTTCCTTAAGTCGCTGAGACTTTCAGCTACTCGTAGCTGCTCTCTCGGCGGATTCTTCTAATTCATAACAATTTAACACAGCGATTCACGTTTCACGTGGGGAATTTATTCCGGTCGAGGAACCACGAATAATCGCCAAGTCGACACGGCGAAGCGACGCGTCGTTGAGAATTTCCTGAAGACGCAGAACCACTCGTGGATTTCTGTCCTCTGGCTGCACGCGTGCACACGCGTGCCACGTGGGCCACGTGGATAGGGCCCAAGCGCTGTAGGTTCGCGCCGACGTGGAAAGACAGACAGACGTCGATACGTGTACAGCTAACGGAGAGAAAGGTTTTTCGCGTATTATTAGAACGGGCCAGCCTTGATTTCGACACGATTTCTCACGGTGACTCCGAGTGACTCGCAGTTAGCAATCATAATAGAAGTAAGCAGTCGCGGTTTGCCCCAAGGACTCGACAGGCTCGTTACTTCGATTCCCGTGAAATTGCCAGCGCGACAACCCCAAAATACCCGAGGGAACAACTCCGCAATTTCACCGACCATCGCGATTCCCACCCCAGGCCTTGACTATTGCTACACGCGCATCCAGCCAGCTGTCATACTTCTCCCTAGCCATTCGCTAAAGTTTACTCAGTGCCCCCATAGAAACGCCCCACGAAATTTCATCCCGCCGCGACCCTGTATGAGGTATCGATCTTAAAAAAAATAGCAATTTCAATCTTTCCCTCGGATAATCGCAGGGCTGGACGACTCCTCGGGTTTCCAAGTTGAGGGATCAAAATAAAAAGTAGGTATGAGTAATGCCGAGATATTAATCCGACAGCATAAATTTGTCTCCTTGGCGTAATCTCGAGTGTCAACAAAACAAGTCGGGCGAAGGACAGCATCCAGCATGATCTCGCGAAGAGAGATTCAGCATCCTCGGGATAATAAGGAGAGCAGGTAATGCGGGAGCACGAGAGTGCGAGTGAACGAGGGGGCAATGGGGAAGAGAGAAGAGGAGAGAAGGATAAAGAAAGAGAAGAGAGAGAATATACGTGGTGTAACCTCCCACCAGAGACCGAACGTACAGCCTGGCGAAGCCTGCAGAGTCTCCCGGCGTCGCCCCACCAGGCTCCCAGCGCTGACCGAGGACAGGGACGGGGCAGGAGTCACTGGCAGCCAGCGCCAGAGCCAGCGCTGCGCGTTCGAGGATAGAGCCAGTGTGAGCCAGTGGCAGAGCGCGTTTCTCTGTTTCTTGTCCCACTCTGCTACTGCCGGCAGTTCTGCACCCTCAGTATGAAGCCGACATCCGTGCCGCGTGCACCTGCACCTGTCGTCCCGACGCTCAGCACCCGTCAAAATTCACACCGTCCTCACGAGTCGTCCGAGCACGCAGCGCCGAAAAACTCAACCGTCCGCCGGGACAGTCGTCTGTCTTGAATTCGTTCGCATCCTCGAATCGCGCGTCGACTACTCGCGTGTGCCTAAGAACGATCCTTTGAAAACTTCAATCTCCGACGTACCGGAGCATCGCAGAGTTCGCCATTCGAAGTGCGGGAATTAGGGATTTCTTGTGACAAAGAGTGAAGACGAGGGGAGACTCGTGGACTCTCTTGGATATTCGTGCCTTCGGATATTTCTTATGTAAACGTCAAACGGATTCTAGTTAATCGGTGACACATGACCTTCCTTATGGAGGATGAGAGGGAGCATCTTTGGATATAGAGTGATCATGCCTTGGTGAGTTTTCATTAATTTTGAAAAAAAAAAAACAAAAGAGTCCATACATCACTCGATCGCATCATCACGTAGTGACGTTCGCGTAACGAGGGAATGCGGATCGATTGAAATGCTGTGAATCCTCGATAAATGGATCGGTGGCGGATAATTGAGGGACACGTAGCAGGTTTCCCATTATCAGAATCGTCCTAGCGTGTCTGTCCGATCGCAAGACGATGATTGCGACGATCGTCCGTCCTTCTTCCTCGGAGGCTGCCAGCAGCTCGGGCTGCTCTGACGTCCGTCGATGTAATTGCGTCACCTGTCGCAAGAAGTTACGCAAACGAAGGTCGATGTTTTCAATTAGAGGTTCGAGAGGTAATTGTGTAATTAGCTATCGGGATCATTCGCTCCATTGATCGGTTCCCCATGGGCACGCTCGATTCCTCCGACAATCTCAGATTCTCCAATCGTTCTTCGCGACTTCACTCTGGACCCCGCTGGCGATCCTTCGGATCGTATCTGCGTGCTCGTTACTAGCGGGAGGTTTCTTGAGTTTGCAGATTATTCCGTGCGATGCGTTCATCGCGACGCACTCGATGTAGGATTGACGTTGTATATGGAAAAAAAAGAATGTTATTTTTCAATCACTCACATTTTTGAAATTGTTGGCCCTAACCTTGCGCTCTTGGGTCCCACCCGACACTCCTGCTACTCTTATACTTTCCTGGTCAGTGACTCGGAAATCCCATGATGAGGCTAGTCGTTTTTTGGGACCGGAACACCCACACGAAACGAGGTCCGTGGCCCCTGGAGGCCCAAGCAAATTAATCACGGTGCTCGTGCTCCAGATCGGAGTGGCGGAATCTTAAATCTACGCTATACAGAATATTTTTAAATGAGAAAAATTTGCAGTTAGGTAACAGGTAATTGAAGTAACCGGAAGATTAGTCGAAAGTAAGGTAATCAGAACTTCTCTGGGTTGACGTCACTCAGCGTCACGACTGAATCTAGGATTTACTCAAGCGGTCCATGGACGTGGCTATAGAGTTGCGTGTACATTCGGTGTTCCACGATGGAGGGAGATGAAACGTGAAATGCTGCCAAGGGAAAAAGGCAAATCCTTGACCAGTTCGTTCGGTGGGTCCTGTCCAGCGTTCGCAGCCTAGAGAAATAATGAATGAATCGGTGCGAGTGACCGAGATAACGACTGATCGTTCCTCGGAGTGAAATACTTATGAAACAAGAGGATTCCGATCACCGATCACAGATCAGAGATCAGAGATCAGAGATCGGCTCTACTCGAGTGGATCCTACATAACCGGTAGAAGACATTATTGACCCGATATGGTCAAGGCAGACTTGAACCGCTGAAGAAACCTGGACGAACCAGAAACCAGAACGAGGGCTTAGTCACTCAGCTTCACTCGATGATTTTCTAAACGATTAGAAATAATTGTGCTGCCGCTGGAAAAGTTAGGATGCAATAGACACCGACAGTATGTGACCATTTATATCCGTACAGTGTGCCGTATCTACTGTGTACAGTAGACAGTAGACAGTAGACAGGGTACAGCTTAGAGCAACGTGTTCTCCCGCAATGCCCAGCGGTCCATCTCGCAGAGTGATTGGCTTTTATTCGGCCGATTTGAAAGTTTCAATTAAAAGAGCCAGCCAAGTTCCTGTACCGTCGGGACCGGAGCTAGGAAGGAACTAGGTACCTCTGGTCACGAGCCCGTAACACACTACACGGTCCACACACGCCACACACGCCACACACGCCACACACGGTACACACGCAGTTTCACCGAGATGGATCACGTATTTCATTATGCCGCACTGCTTGTTATGCGTGCTCTTCGCTCTTGGCTCCGCAGGCTCCGGACCCGAGAGGAGCCCAGCATCCGTGCGGGATCCTGTTTGTAGAATCGCACAAAGTGGACCGTCCTGCCGACCGGAGACTCGATACTCGCAGAGTCCAGATTAGAACCGACAAAGCGGCAACTGGCCACACACAACTGGCGAGCTCGTGTCTCCTGCATTAGTTGAATTATCGCTGGATGCTCTGCCGACTCTAAGGACCACAGCCTCCGCACAGCCAATGCAATCTCACGTTGCGAATTGAATGGCAAGATCGTCAGGACTCTCGGTGCCAGTTCCCTCCGGCACCTGGCTCAACCGATCGCTCACCTGTCCGTCTATCTCATTGACATTGGCCAGCGCTTTCTCGCTCTAGCGCCGTGAAAAATCTGACTGCTGAAAATTGGCCGCAGAAGGGCGCCGGACGCGAGAAAGCTTTTCCATCATCCGACTCAGGGATGTCCAATCCGTCACAGAGAACGCCGTCATTAATACACAACGAGAACTCGGCAGCCTGCAATTATTACCATTCACAATGGCTGGCTGGTAGCAAGATTCTTGGTTAGTTGGCACCCTGACTACATAGTCCCAGTTTCAAAATCCGGTTTGACGCGCGATACGAAAAGTAAAAGTACCTGTACAGCCAATCTGCATGCGTTCCTTTTTTTCACACGGGCGAATCCTTACGGGGCGAAGGATTACGCAGGATTCTCCGAGAGAGGACGCGGTGGGACTTCGAGGGGGCCCAGCTACAGCGCGATTGACTACTCGAGTAAACGTAGTGACGTCAGCCTTTCAAGTCATTGACATCCAGATTCTCCCTAGCATACTTATCGCATCCAGTCATTCAGTGTGTACTCCTTTAAATTTCGTAACTTCCTCCGCTCTTTCCTTGTTCTTTTTTCACCTTATTCCTCCTCCCCACCCACCCACTTGACATTCTCGATAACCCGACGACCTCGTTCTTCCTCCGCCGCTCCTGGCGAGTCCCTCGGGTTCTCGATACGGTTCCTGGGTTCCGCGAGTCTCGTTACGCGAATCGGCATTAGTCATCCTTATCGATGTCGTCATCTCCGCCGACGTTGCGATCGCTGCGATCGGCATTACCGCATTGGCAACGCGAGAGGATCGAATGACTGTTACTCTTGAATTTATTCTTTTGGTCTGACCCAACGTGTCAATTCCAGGTTGTGCACGAAAACAACGTGGCATGGAATAGGTAGAGAGGCAGAGAGTAGAGACTTCGTGAAAAGTTACGTCGACCAGAGTCCGAGCTATTACGTCATAGACGCGAATGAGAATCGGCGCGAGGGTCAAACCCCCCATGGTAAAGCAAGAACCGGAAGGAAGGAGATCGGTTCCTTGAACTCGAAGTTGAGCTCGGGAGGATCGGTTCTCCAATCCAAATCGGGAGGTCGATCGGCAAGTCCGGTAATCATCGCCGATCCTTTCTCGTCCTGCGAGGCGTCGCGGCGCCTCACCCCGCCGCTCCTCCACTCCGGTCCGTAAGTCCCTAAGGTAATTCACACTTGCTGGCTCGCGCACGACACAGGATATCCTTGAAGCCTCCTAACGGTCCTTCGAGAGCGCCTTGTCTCCGCGTTGCGGGAATTTCAATAGTCTTTTCCCACACCTGTAACGCGTGTACTGCCTGTACGGTGGCTGCGCTCCGTTACACGTGCACGGCTGCCGGCCGTTTGTATTGTTTGTATATCTATACGTATAACGTAAAGGCATGAACCTTCCTACCTGCCGTTAACTCCACTCGGATTCCCATGCGCGTCTTTGTTATGGATTCGCCATGGATTTCGGTAATCCTCAAAAAAGCCTGTGGATTCTGATCGGAGCATAGAGGTAATAGAGATCAACGTGTGACACGTGGAGTGGGCCACGCGTGTGTGTACGGCATAGGTGGTCGGTGCGGTATACAGATATACCGGTATAACGAGCAAAGGCCTTTGCTTATTTTTCTTATTCTAATCGCGGTCGGTCACGCGAGCACATGGAAATGGTAATAGGCAATTCGTGAGAACGTGGGATCCCTTTATGGAAGAGCATCGCAGGGCCGAGGACCGTGAGGTCCTCTTCCTGTGCCCGCTCCTTCCGGTGCGAGGAGGAACCGCGTCGGCCGAACGTTACGTGTGCAAAGGCGGAGCACGTACGAAATAATGAAAATGATTTTGCGGCGAAGAACGAACGGTTTTTTTGAGACACAGGATGTCATTAATTTTTGCTCCCGGACGGAATTTTGCAAGATTAATTCTAGCGGCTCCGACGCTTCTGCTTCGTCCGACAGTGAAGAATCGTCGGCGCGTTCGGCAACGTTAAACAGGTAAATCTTAAATCCCCGTCCGCATGTAAATCTGCAAATGGCATTTAATAAATCGTCGGGCGCTGCTCTTTATCGCGCGACTCGATCGGCTGCTTCTGCGATCACGTGCGCGTTAACTCTATTTTCTTCTCTTTGCTCTGACTCTGCGTACGTATACGGTTATTATTAATAATATATACCCGGCGAGTGCGCAGTCGCCAGTTCCGAGAACTCTGCTTTCTTTCGAGCGATTCGCAACGAGAAATCTTGAAGATCGTAATAATTACGTCTGATCGGTAATTGGGTCAGATCGATCCAGTTGCCACTGAGATCGGTTACACCGATCTTAGAAGTAAGAAGCATCCTGCTCGTTAGACCTTACACAACTCCTCTTCTCAATTCGCACTCTGCTGGTCCAGCTGCGACCCGAACGCGGAGTCACGAGATTACTCTCATGGACTTGAGAACCTTCCAGGCGTTTCTGCAAGCTATTCTTGGACCGAGATTTCCTCGGCAGCCTCCCTTGGGTCCAGGTATTCGCCAAATACAATGGACATGGGGGATTCCTGAAACGTCTGGTTGTTCGCCGATTCCCGAATTCCTCCTGGACTTCCCGAAGGACTTTGGCTGGCAGGGAGAAAGGGATCTCTCGGAAAGTGTCTGGAAACAGGTCCGCCATCCTCGGATGCGGTTTATCTCCGGGTGTTATGCTGGTCGGTGAATCGGTGAGTCGCGGTATGGGAACGAGTGGAACGAGGGGAACGAGTGAGAACCTAGCTGAGGTTAGGTGAGGTTGGCATAGGGCGCGACCACCGCACGCATGCCACCCAAGAGTCTCCTGTCAGGTCGCCCGGTAGAACCAGGTAGAACCAGGTAGAACCTGAATCCAGAGGGTTCTCAACCTGACCGAGCGCAGGACCAGGTCCTCGTGAAATTTCATTGAAAATACTTGACGCTCCTTATACGGCCGAGTTTATGTAACGAGACAACAAGCCTGGCTTACGCCTCTGAGCTAACCGCCATTTTTGGCAGAAACTCCACGTAATAAGTATTTCGCTTGGGGCCTCGTTTGCCAATTTACTTTTTATTTATATATATAGCTACGCAGATACAGATAGCGCATCTCTCTTTTTCGTTTTCTAATTCAAGAAGAAAGTAAAATCCTTTCGGAATCGCAACGCGTCCTTATCCAGCTGATAAATCTTTATGGAATTTCGCACAGCTGAGAAAGAATTTCACCGGCGTGACGTAGCTGCGATTATATGCAGATTCCCTTACGAAAGAGAGTAGCCGTGCGACCTTGTCTCTGCCTTCTTGTCGCGTTAATTAAAGTCACGAATCAGCATTGTTCCTGAGCCTCAGCACGAAATTCCCCAGAACTGAGACGCGTGCGTCGTACGTCCAGATAATTAGACAATTAAGAAAAGAAGTTTGCACGGAGGAAATAATAAACGACACGAGGCAAAAGTACAATTTTCTTCCTCCCCGACAACTCCGCCGCGTGCTCGGCCTCCTGTGACGAATCCCACATAAAGTTGCTCGTTGTAAAACGGAATAATGAATTCGTTGAAGCTGCCAAACCGCGAACAGTGTATTTCACACCTTTGCTTTTCATTAGAACGACGACCGGGCGCACGTACCGGCCGTCCAGTTGTGACTCCTACCCCACGTAAAAGTGAAACTTTATTCATTCTCCGGGCACTTGCCCCGGTACCCGCGCCAGTCAAAACCTCTTCCTACGGAGTAATTGGACCATGTCAAAATATGCAGGGATCCACAGGCGAAGCGTGCACCGGCGTACACACAGTCTCAAAAGTCGATACCTCAATCGGTACACGAAGCATTCCGCCGGTCGAAACTTTCGACGATCGTAAAAGTGAAACCGGTAGCGAGAAGGTCCACCGCGGCGGCGACCAACGGATGGGATCCTCGGGATCGGAGTTGAGTCGAATCAGGAAGGATCGAAAGGATCGGCAATGATCGCGGTTGGACCAAAAGGCCAACCGAGTTCAATTTACGATTGAGTAAGTCCCGAGTCCTTAAAACTGGATCAGCCTCGATCGGCTTCGATCGGCTTCCGTCGACTTTCCTTCCTGCATTTAGGCACGCGCCTCGTTCGCACTGGACGAACGGAACGGTGGAACGACAGATGGACAGGCAGGAACGATCGGTCGCGTGTCTAACGACAGATAGAAAGTTTTCTCCTTGCCGTGGACTCTTAATCGGGAGACAATAATGCCTCGCGCGTCACGAGCACTCGCGGCATTCGGACTTTGGACGGATGGAAGCTGCGCCGTGATTCGAAATTTCGAGCCACGTGGCTCGTTGAATTTCGAACTGGAGTTTTTTTCTGGAGAAATCACGATCGCCCGCGAGAGCCGATTTCCTCAGGCTGCATCGGTATTCGTCCGGTGTCTCCCGTCTGACGTAAGACGATCGAACAAAGAGATCCTTCGATTGCCGTCGGTAGTCCAGTCTTATGTCGCGTTCACATTTTTATTAGATTTCACGGGCTGCCGCGTCAAGCATCTGGCGGCTGCCCTTGCATCCGACTTTCTCGATCCTTACTCGATGCCGTTTCGCGTTTCTGCTTTCTGGAACGGAACGATGGCCTGGACGACCATTAGCCCTGTATTGTTCGGATAACGCAGAGAGGCCGCCTTTAATTGTAATTTAATTAGGCATTGTTACCGCACTCCCTTCCCCTCTCGTCGGAGGTAGCCTTTGAACCTTTTCAAAGATCGCAATCTCCTGATCGATAATTTCTAATCTCGGAAGAAAAAACAAAAAAGTCTTTCCTCTCTACCTTCACCGCAAGATACGTCAGTCCCTCTCTCTCTCTATTTATATATCTATATTTCTCAGTCAATTAGACAAGTTTTAAATCCTAAGCTCGCAGTATCCCAGAATCGAATAAAAATTCCTGAAGGATGCTGGGTCCATTCGTACATCTTCCGTCACAGGTTCTTGCACAATGGACGCCTACCATTGAAATAGCAGGATCCAGCAACGTAACGGTACACGATCGAGGAAGCAAGGTGCCTACCAGCAAGTAGAAGTCCATTCGAATCGCAAGCGTGAGTCGATACGTTGGTCCACGAGCAGCTTCAGGTACCTACACGTGCACACGTAGGTGGCAGCTATCAGGAGACGCACTCTGGCTCGTTTGTCCGTTTCTAATGCAAGCGCAGCAGAGAGTCAGCCGAGGTAAAAAGTCTTGAAGCGAAATCAGCCGCTCGTAAACAGACGAGCCATTCAATTAGAGCCGTTCGCCCGCTTAACAGGCGTTAAAGAGTTAAAGAGACTGTAACGCGGCAATGGGAGCTGGAACTCGATGCTCCCAAGCCCCAAGAATCGAATCGAGAGACGGAGGACCCGGTAGCTTTCCCCGGTCCCGATCCAGGAAGAAATTATCGACCAGCTTCGATAATCGCGATCGAAATATCCCAGCGAGCTGGTTCCGATTCGATGCCGCTCCAGAGATACCTCGAACGGAGATATCGATAATCGATAGGCAGCTCGATCGCATGTGGACTCGAAAGTGTAACGGTCTCCACGCTGTGTCGTCCCTACCGAATATCCTTGTTACGTGTCGCCCGGACGCCCCGCTGCTCCTGCTACTTGGCTACTACATGCTGGCTGCCTACACAGATGTATCTATTGATCCAGGAAGCAAGAGAACTTCTCGGCAATGTTCCAAGAGCAATCGTCGAAACTTTATGGATACGATAAAGGCGTCCTGGACTCGTGCCCCGTTCCGTGCCGACTCTCAGCTTCCTCCGTGCATCGTGATCCCATCGGGGAAGATGGCTCCTACTGGATGAACTAGTGGGTAGGCGGATGAGGGCTGTCCAGGTCCAGGTTGAGTAGACGATCGTCAGAGTCTTTGGTAGTTTATCGAGAGACGCATTTTCTCGCGTCCTGCACCCAACCCCACCTGCGACCTCCATGGGTCAAGTAGAATCGCAAGGATCATCTTGAGCCGCTGGCGTGGATCTCGACGTAATTCATATATTCCTATCGCGAGATGAGATTCGCGGCAGGGTCGAGCCTGGGAAGGAAGCGGAAACGCCGGTGGCCGTTTTCACTTTGTTCACTTCATTGTAACTCGAGTGATCTTTGGTTATGAAGGTGCACCCGCGAGATCCCGTGATCGAGGTGCTGCAGATTTTGAGATCCGAAGATGCGGAGATGCTGCGACGTCGAGGCGGCTAAGAATTATCGTCAGAGGAAGCAAATAGAAATCGCAAGACTCTCCTGGCAACGAATAAGCTAATCGCACGCGATGGGCTTCAAGTGGGAAATTGTCTCGTTTTTGTTCCTTCTAGCGTGTGTACCTCCGGTAGAGACTCCAGCCGGCCTGTTTGCCTGTTTGCCTGTTTGTTTACCGGCGCTGCTCTGCACGGTTTGTGCTCTGGCCGCGCGTGTCTCTATCTGGGATCCTAAAGAAACGTGAGCGACTAAAGACACGGGGAAAAAGCTTCCGGAGGAATGGCTGTGGGTTAGAAAATGAAATTGGTCTCGAAATCGAAAGGAAATGCGGATTTATACGCGTTTCCCAGTTCTCACGGTCATTGCGTGAATCGCTTGGGCTCGGGGGTTTGATAAACGGGAGAATTTCAGGACTGAATGTGCAACGTTTGTCATACCTGAGGAGACGCACAGGAGAAACCGAAACTCTCTATAGTGAGCCGATAACTACGGGAAAGAGAACTTTCGAGAAGATTTGTCTGCCGGCAGTAAAGGAGTCGCGCGTGGGCGGTAGCCGTATTCTGCTGCAACGGAGAAATAATCGCGAGGAAAGTGAAAAGAAAAGACAGACTTCCGCGCGGCTGGTGCGACGGGCAATGATCCGGGCTCTTGTAATTAGCCTAACCGGTCTTTATTCGCCATATAGAAACCCGCAAGCTCAGCCTGGCTCGCGCGCCGCTACCTACGAAATCGTAATGACGCGCGCGCGATCGAGTCTCCAGCCTCCGGACGCGGATCGAGAGGTGCAATTATTCTGGGATTACGGTTTCTCGATCTCCAATGCAGCTTTTCTATCCTGGGCAGGAAGTCCCTAGCGGGAGAGGCGTGTCAGGCCGTGCTGGGAGCAACGGGCGACCTCGGCAACCTTAAAAGTTTCCATTACGTAACCGCGCACCCTGGACTGCGACCTCATCGATCCTCTGGCAGCTCCCTGAAATTATTCTTAAACCGCGTCCAGCCTCCCTCCGCGAATGCCCTCCTTGCGCGTCTCTGGGAAATTCGGAGAAAACCCTTTTCACGCCTCTCAGCCACTTTTCTCCCGTGACACTTAAATGCGACTGGTCCTCGCTGCACGTTCCCTCGTCGACTCTCCTGTCACGTTCGATTCACGATGCAATTTGTATAATGCTCCTTGGACAATTTGCACTCGGCTAATGTCACGGCGTTTATCCCACTTGGTATTTACTATTCACCCTGTTTCTGACGTTTGAACTCTTCGACGCGCGTCCAGCCTTCCTCCGGGATTTTGAGGTCGTTCTCAGCTGGGAAGGTTTCCCGTAGGTCAGTACAGTTCCGCCAAGTGCGTCGAAGCGGTAAACGAGAAAATCCTGAAAGGAGCTGCACCCACGGGATATCATGCGTAATCATAATGGTACTTTGAGCGAGAATAATCTTACGGTGTATTTCCATAGCCCATAGACCGAATGGGAAATCGCGGGTGGTCGCCGATTGCGAGTAAGTTGCTCGGGGCAACCTTCGTCCTAACTCCGTGGACGGAGTACTGGATGCGCTATGGGTGGAACTCGGTGCGATCCGTTATCCATGTGCGTGGAGCACGGGATGCTGCAGCGGGTGCAGCGGAGTGCATGGGAGACTTGCCGCTGGCTGGCTGATCTGAATATTCGTAAAGTGCGTTTAGCCCTTGTGGCTTTTCCACTTTTTTTTTTCTTTTTTCTTTTTTTCGGCAGGGACCACTTGGATCTCGGTAAGAGTAAAGAGTAGCCCCGGGGCCACTTCGAACCATCCTTGACAAGTTAATTGACGTGGCCGTCGGCCTGGTACGCATCCTTCTTTCGATTAGACGCCATTTGCCGCCGCCGCCGCGGTGGATGGAAATAAAAATATTGAAAAATACTGAAGGAGGAGAGACGGGTGCGCGGTTACTTCACCGCCAATTGACTCACGCGCCTTTTCGTTATGTACTACTTACGTACACGCCATCTGCTCTCTTCCTCTTTCCATTGACTCTCGTCCTCTCCTTCTCTCTCTTTCTCTCCTTGCCATTCTCTTGCGAATTCCTTTGACTCTCCACCGGGTCGTTTCCTATGTATTTTTCCACACACCTATGAGCCTAATTACGGCTATGAATTCGACTGGCTGGAAGAGAGCGACGCTATCGCTTTATGGGTTGATGCGGGTACGTAAGGCGAGAGAGAGAGAGAGAGGAGAGTACGGAGGCTGCGATCAACCTTCCAAGTCTCGACTTGCGATATCGATCGTGATCGTGGATCGGGAATCGACGATCGTTTGCCTTTTCCAAGATACGGCCCTCTTTATGACGACGTGGACACGCCGTCGCGGCGGCCTACTTTTTCTCACGGCTCACGTACGCCGCCTGCTCTTATCTTATGGGGTCCCCTGAACGACGCCGCCGCCGCCTCCATTTACGTCCGTGCCGCTCGTTGAAATTATTCCTATTGTGTCGCTTCTAGATCGCGCTTTCCGACTTCGGAATATCCACCCGGAGACCATTAGGCTACTCTCGACCGTAGATCCTTAATAAATCCAATTGCTTCCTTTTGCTGGAACGTGGAAACCGGACGGAAACGGCCGCGCGACACTCGCGGAATTGATTCGCCACACTAGGCGAGACTTTGAGTCTCGGCTGTCTCTGCGCAGGCAGCGATCACTGTATAATGCCAAAGGACTTTCTACCGAGGAAACTGGATGCGTCCAGGACAATTTCTAGGAGTCTCGGGCAAATAATTTATTCGGAAGGCGGGGAGTGGGTCTTTCGATGCATTTAAATAGCCGAATTGGCTTTGCGAAAAGGGAAGAAAACACGGCACTGAGAGTTTTCCTCGTGGATTCTTTATCGAGACGTCCGTCTTCTGGGGCTTTGTGCAGAATCCAGGAGTGCCAAACGGCTGGAGATGAAAATCGCGTTAGAAGGCTTTACCTGAACGACGGAGTTACCCTCCAGTGGGATTTCTCTAGTCTAGACACAAGAGTGCGGAGACCATTTTCAGGAGCCTCCGATCTTCATCTTATCAGGCTGCCTCCCAGTCCCAACCCTCTCTCCGGCAATCAGCGCCTCCGGATTCATCAGGGTCACCCTCGTCCAAGGGAATCTCTCGTTAAATCAGCAGAGTCTCCCTGATGACATCAGAACCGAGCTGAGCAGCCCAATCTGACCCGACCCGTTTCCATCATCGAGCTCTTCTGGTCCGAGGGTCAGGGTCGCTTCGACGTGACAATAGGAGACCGAGTATCGAGTGGACAGACCATGAGTCACGCGGCAGGAAGTCACTTTTCCGTGCACCGCGCGACCGGTCGACTTCCTGTCCGCGATCTGGCGCAAGGTGAAACCCGAGTCTCTCGATCCAGCAGCCAATTGCCGTCCACTTTTGGCACGTCAGGTCGAGTCTCTTTTCCTCGAGAAAAATCCATTACCGTAGCAGCCTGAGTCGCACCAGGGGGGTCGGAACAGGGCTTTCCACCCTCGTCTCTTAGATGGGGAGTAAATCAATTAGATCCTGGTTCGTGCAAGCTCAGCGACGTGACCCTAGTAGGTGTTGATACAATAAAGCGAAATATGAGCTCATCCGAGGGCGCTAGGAAAATACAGAGGGAAACTACATGACAGGATCAATGTTTTCTCATGGAAAATAAAAATTAGATACCTGCCGAAATCTCGTGACGACAGATTGTTTAATATTGTCTGTGGTTGTTTTCGTGTCCAGGTCCCAGGATGTCACCGCCCGATAATTGGTCCGGCTAGTTGAGGGCCTGACAAGATGGCCTCAATTTTAGGGGATGGCTCGGGCCCAGGAGGCACCGGGCCCTCCCGGTGTCTCTTGCTCCTGCAGAGGTGCCTGGCCATCCAACTGACCAGAGGGCCTCCACCTCAGATTCTCAATGCCAGCCAACGCGAGAGTCCCAAGGAGCATCCCGCAGACGAGATGTGGATGTACGACAAAGGCTACAATCTCTTCCAGGTAAGAATTACTCAACGCTCTTCCTAGACTGTAGACTGTAGACTACTACGGGCTATCGTGTATCTCCGGTATCTTCCGCGCAGCGCCAGACTGGAATCGAATGGACTCCCGAGAATGATCGTTAAGCGGGTTACGGGAGGCGCAAGGAGGCGCAAAGAGGCCAGTTAGCATTTTATTGCGCGCTTTGACGTGGAAGCAGTTAAGGACAATTAGACGGGAGTAAAGCGCAGCTTCATTGCCGACCCGTTACGAACCTCGGCGAAATATCGAGGATTACTTAGGTGAAGTATGGCGCTCCAGTTTAATAACCGTGACACGACCTCTTTAATCTGCTACCAGCTGCCAATCTTCGCAGGGATTGAAAGTCAATCGTGATCTTCGCGAGCCTTTTTACCGGCGCTTCTCGGCTGAATAGCCCTGTATTAAGGTATGAAGAATTGCGTAAAAGAAAGAATCGTACACGCGAACCCAGTAGAGTCTCGGATAAACACAGGAAATAGTCTCCTCTTTTTATTCCTCCGCTTCTGGATTATCCGCGGTGCTATCGCGCTTCTCCAATCCTTTCTCGTTGCTTCTCACTCAGTCGGTAATTCATTTACTCTCTCTCCGCCTCTGTCTCTCCTCCCTCTTTCTCCCGAGAGAAATACCCGCTCTCGAAGTTCCGGATTCGATTTGCACGCGGCTAATGAAAACGGCAGCTCCTCTTTCTCCACTTCCTCCCTTCTATCCTTCCACTCTTTCTCAAGTCGGCTCTCCCGATCGCGCCGATACCCACTCGACACTCGACACTCTTACTGCGTTACACTTTCCTCCCGGAGCTGACGGAACGAAGGAGAAAAGGTTTTTCGTCCGAGGGACCCCGAGAGCAAAGGGAATAAAATGAGAACGCGCCTTTCATTTCGGGGAGAGCACTTCATCCCGCCGAGGGTGAAGCCAAAGAAAAGCACTCGGGAACTGTCGGAGCACAGCCTCCTATTGCCCGTAAACTGGGGCGCTCGCTGAACGTGTATCAGGGCTGGTTTATATGGGACGTCGCTTTAGCTAAATCGACGAATATGCAACAACGAAGGATCGATCCGACGTTCGAATTTCAGAGAGGAGCTCGGAGCGAGTCTAAAATTACTAAAACCCGGAAGCGACTGGAGGAAGAAAGCGAAGAAAAAAGTTGCCCGACCTCGTCGACGTCACGAGTGCGGAATGTCGAGCCGTGCGCGACGGGATAGCATAATTACGGCAAACTCTTAATCGTACCCAATTAGAGTCACCGGAGCACCGCGATACTTGCAGTGGCCGCTGTACTTCCATAATGCACCGATCCACGTATTTATAGCCTGACTGATTATCGTTAACAGATCCGTCCCCGAGCCTTTCTTCATCGTCGCGCGAGTCACGGCCCAAAAACTTCCGATTCGCAATCGAGCAGCTTCCCGTGGCTGATGGACGCGAACTCTTTGGAATTCGGATTCCGCGATCCTACAGGCACTCGCTGCCAGGGAGAAACATTTAGCAGTCTGGCAAAGATAACTACTCCTTATCAAGGGACCAAATTCAGGGCATGCGCGCGCATTCGACCTCGAGGGGTGGGAAGGTCGGTTTGCACAGCGAGGGGAATCGTGATTTGCTCGAGTGCGTCGCAATCAGATAGCTGATAAAACGGCCGATCGATATCGCGTTAACGAGAATGTCCTTATCGGGTCATAGTATCGTCACCACGTGTAGCTTCTCCTTCCGCATCCCTTGGGACCCCGAAACGTCACGACGATTACGTAATCGCACTTGCGCTTTTCCGTTGGTCCAGTCGTCCGAGCCTGGAACCCTGCGCGCCCCTTTTCCTCGTTGCTCCGTGTCCTGGCGCGTCCCTGGAATTCCCATAACTGAAATCGCTTATCGATCTTTAAATACTATTCTAGGAAAGGAGCAACGAGGCCATTGGCTCCTCGGGTGCTTTTCACACATGCTCTTTACGTATGTGCACGTGTGCTCCTGCCTCTCGTCGGCCGTGCCCCGGGGGGGGCGTCGATGACCACGTTCCACGCTCCCACACGTGCAGCCAGTAAAACATGCATAAAGATAAGAGCACCGTTCTCAAGGCAAGGAACTCACTTAGTCCGGGATGCTGAATTACGAAGTCTCCAGTCCAGCAGCCACAGCGGCCCCTTCGGCTCTCGAGAGAGATCTCGCACTCCGTGCGCAACGAGGATTCGCCGTCCCTCGAGTTTCTTTGTATCTTACCGATAGCGCCGTACTAACGGTGATTATATCTCACGAGGATCCTCTGTGTCAGTAGCTCTGCGGAAATGCAAAGGATATTTTGATGTGCAAGTATAAATATGAAAGCTGCGTCGCCTTCGCGTAGGAATGACAACGGGACACGGCGATACCGATTGTTTCGATGAATTAGCGAGAATCCAGCGATCGGCGAGTGGACTTCCAGCAATGGGCTGCCCTGCCCTGCTGTGCCCTACTCTGTTCTGCTCTGCTCTGATCTGCACGCGAAAGAGTGCAGAAGACAGTCGCGCGCAATGTACTCTATTAGACTTTCGCTGCGGACCCATGCTAATTTCTGCGACGAACGTCGCAAAACCGCCAACTTCTCGCTCCTCCGCACTAACCGCTTCACTCGCAGTTTGCACTTTCACTCGTGCACCTCCCATGCACCGGCGACAACGTCATCGGCAGCGCCATCGCGACGGTCCTTAACGATTAATATCGCGCGCAGCTGCAGTGCATTAGCAACCATCCGATATCGGCCGACGACCGTTAACCGTTTAATGATTCGTTTCAACGATCGTTAACGAGTCTGGTGGCAGCAAATAATCATTTCGTTATTTCCAATCGAAGATTCCCAATAGGCTGCCGGCGCATGCGCGCTGCGGATTTTCCGTGAAAAAAAAAAAAAAAAAAAAAAAGAAAAGGGGGCAGGCTGTACCGCACGGCGAACGACGCCAGACGTCGCCTCGCACACCTATTTATTCGACTCGCCATTATGCTGCTCGGCCATTTATTTGCCGATTTAACTGCTGAAAAATGAGGAGCCGGCCGAGCGCGCGCTCGTCACGTTTTATGCGCGTTCGCGGTGCGCAGGGTCGCTTGGAAACTCGGCTTTACGATGTCATAGAAGGTTATATGGGCTCTCCGGCCCTCGACGCTTAGCCTCGTGCATGTGCAGGCACGAGGTCCTTCTGGCTCTTTGCGCCGCATGTGCGGCCCTCTGCCGTTTACGTATTAGCATATAAATTATGTTATCGTGATTTATGCTCGGGGCTGCCTGCTTCGCTGCCTCCTGGACGGTCAGACGCGAACGTGGGGTTGTCGATTAAAATTCGAGACGTTACGTCGCTCGTGAACTTGGCTTAACGCTTCTTCGACGTTCAAGCTCCCTGCCAATATTACTGGTCTGCGCGCCGCCCCCGAGGAAATTCCGAACTGCCGAAGCTCCGATTCTGCTCATCTCCGGGCGATCCCCGCGATCTCTCGATCGATCGAAAGTCCATGGAAAGTGAATGGTGGGATCGGAGTCGATTTGCCTCTCAGCGAGGAACAATAATTCTGTCGCTAAATGCAAACGAACGTATAATGACCGACCTCTTCCTTCCCGGCGCCAGTTCCTCGTCTTCTCTCATCCGTAATTTGCCTCCCCCTTTGCCCCCCGCGATTCTTCCTCGGGATTCCTCTCCTTTTCGAAGCCAGAGCGCCGCGTTGCGCAACGTTCAGCAGGCGTCTGTGCTTAACGTCTTAACGCTTAAAGGAGTGCAAGTTCATTACCGGCGCGGTGAGCCAAGTCGGCTCGATCGGCTCAAGGGTAAGTAAATCGCTGGTTACGTGCGCCAATGGCCAGGTCTCCGATTAGGAACGGCATTGGCAGCGATTGACGAAGGAGCGCGGAGTCGACGCTCCCTTCGCTGGACGCTCGACGCTCGCCGTCGCCCCCCCCCCCCCCCCTCCCGTCTCGCGTTCTGCTTAAGTAATCGCGAATAATTGCCCGTGGCCAACGCGCGCCCGCGAATCGATGACCTCAGGACGTTGGATGGACCAACCTAGGCCCTCGCGAGTGCGCTGATCCTGGAACTGAAGATTCATGAAGAAGGGCCATAATTCGCAGGACCGGAAGTCCATTGTCGTAGGGAAGGGAAGTCGGCTGCGTTTGCTCTTGCTCTTACTTTTACGAGAGGAACGTCGCTGCAGCCATGGACCAGCTGAACGACGGCCGTTGTGTCTGCGCAGCCAAGCGTCGCCATAATCATCGAGCGAATCGCCCCGCCGCGAGAGTTCTTGCCCGTCCTTAATAGATATTACAAATTAATGGCAACGCGCTCTCCTTGCGAATGGACCTGCCCACCCACGAGTTCATCCTTTTCTTTTCCTTTCGCCGATCGGCTGTCGCATTGGCGTAGGAGCAGGGCAAGCGGGTATAACCGGAAAGAGTCTTTTTTTTCTCCGGGACTCTTCCCTGGAATTCCCTCGAAACGCGTCCATCCACCTCCCGGTGCCAGATCCCACCTCGAGATTCCGCGTGCACGTCCGGTTTTCCTGGTCGCGTCCGCGAAAGTTACGATCCCACGCGTCCCGTCGCTCCAGCCCCGTAGAATTAAACTCCGGGAGGACAGAGGACAGCGTAGGAATCGCGTTCCTGGAAGATGGCAGATTACGCGAGTAAGACGCCGCGCAGCATCCCGCTATCGTCTCTTCTTTTCTGCTGACGTCGTTTCGGTAGACGAGGGAGACGCCGTGCTCGGAATCCTAAAGAGAGGACGATAGCGTCGCTCTCGTTTTCTCGTTTCACGGCGACGCATGCTGGATTCCCGGAGCAGGAAAAAGCCTTAACGATCCTTTGTCCCGACAACGCGTCGCGACGTCGTTCGCCGTACAACAACAAGAACGATTGCGCGCGCGCGCGCGGCATACCTAACCACGTGCGCCCATACGTAGAAGTGTAGAAGTCTCTCCGAGATCCGAAACGACGCCTGTGAAATCGGCCGTCCTGTTTATCCGCGGTTCCGCTGCTCCTGGCTCCACAGCTGCTTCGTCTCGCCTGGAAATCACGTCGAATGAATCACGAAGACTCGCAGAAATTTCCCGCGGCCATGTGGATGACACTGGGAAGTAGGAAGAAGCCGAAGACAAACACCCCGTCTTACTTGGGTCTCGCTGGGAAACGTGGATCCTTTCTCCGGCCGCGGGCGACAGTCATAACGTCTTTACGACGTTCGTCCAGAGGGCAGCACAAAGGTCCTGGGATGGGAACAGGCATGCAGGCAGGAGGGAGGAGGACAAGCGAAGAAGGGAGTTAAGGGGAGAAGCCTGTAGACTATAGAGGACGACGTAAACACTGGCTGGCTCGATGCAGCGGCTGAAGCGATGCACGGATGGTCCAGGAGGATGGGTGAGGCTGGAACGCGCGGGGGGGGGGACAAACTAATCCAATGTGATCCTTTTAATTGATTTCCTTCGACGAGGTTCCGCGTGCGCGCTATTCAAGCCGAGGTGTAATCGAGCAGCCTGCCAATTAATCGTGTCCAGCAGCTGCCGTTGCAGCAGCGGCATTGACAAAGAGGGACCCGCGGGCCTCCCAACGTGCGGCAGATCGATGGACGCCGAGCGTCCCGCTAATTCCCGTTTTATGGGGGATAGGGGGGAGGGGGCGACTGAAGCGACAGGGGACTGAGACACTCTGGGGGACGAGGAGGGAAAGTTTGACGGCGACGAAAAGTCTGCAGGAGGAGGATTCGCTTATGGGTTATTGTCTAGCCTGGCCACCACGACCCCCCTTGGCCATTACTTGCGATGCCTCGGACTCGGCAGGGGAGCCAGGCTGGGCGGAGGGTTCAGGTTTAGACCCCTAGCGAAGGGTAGAAACGCCTCCCTGAAACAGCCCCAAGCGTCAACCACTTAGTGGATCCGTCGTATTTCTTAGCAGCTATTTCATTCCGCGTCTTCATAATTCACCAGTTTTTTTTTCCTTTTCCCCGCAGGGTTTCCTGGAAGCGAACTCCAAGTGCTGGTGGAACGCCGCCCTGGTGGACGCGACTCGTCAGCTCAGGTACAAGGGTCACGTGTCTCCAGGAGTTCTGATGGTCGGGGGTCCCCCCTGCGCCCTGGAAGTCCTGAGGGCTGCCTGGGCCCGGAACGTTCTGCGACCTCCAGCCGATCATGCAATCACCTGCCTCGGTGAGTCTTCTTCTTCTTCTTCTCCTCTACTCGAATTCTTCAGTCTCACGTAAGCTGTTGCATAAATGCGCACCGAACAGTCCAGGGTTACTCGGAGAGATAGGACGGCGGAAATGACGTGGCAGGTCTCCATGGAGGCTATCCTGAAGTCTTGCTTACTCGCTTATTCACGTGCCGCTGGTTAAAATGCAAACTGCCCGGTTATCGCGCCTTTATCTTTAACGCGGTACAGTTTCCAGTTTATCGCACATGTGGATAAACATCCCCCACATTCCCCCGTTAGCTAAAAGAAACGCCAGAGGGACTTGACGCTTGCACCATTTCTCGGAACGTTCTTTCTTATCGGTTAGTACTGCTAGTATCGCCGGTAACTATGGTAGTGTCAGTAATGCTAGTAGTGCTAGTAGTCCTAGTAGCGCTAGTATAGTCCCAGTAGACTCCCAGCAGTATAGACTATCGGAGTCTCGCCTCTATCCACATTCGCACTGGTGCTCCTATATGTAGAACCGTGTCTCGTTTTATGGTATCTCTTACACGGGCACGGAGGCTCCCGCAAGAGCGTGGAATACCGCGCCTATGCTAATACGAGACTCCGCAGCTAAAGCGGGTTTCACGCCGGCCTCTGTAATTGGCCAAGGTCTCGCCTTAAAAATTCCACGACTCCACAGTTCTGGCCTCTTTCGACTGGTTTCACGATCTTCCTGCGATGCTCTCGAATTCTCCATCCAGCATGAAAACACCATAGCTTTCCCATACAAGATATCGTACAGTACACATTTTTTCCCTCTCTCTCGGACCTCCTCCTGCCTTTACGTATTACCGCACGCATGTCCCTCCTGTACGCACATAGTCAGCGCCATGCGTGGATATCAGCACGAGATCCTGCTTACACGGCTGCACGCTCTATTCTCAGCGAAGAATTTGCATTTCTATGGAATACGAAGTATATGGTTTTGCCAGTTGTTGTCGTCGTCTTTCGAGACACAGGCTGCCAATACGCGACTATTTAAAGAAACGTGAAAAACTACATCCGGAGACAAAATCGAACCTAGTCCGGATGGTAGACGCCTCGGCAGCATTTAATGGCTATAAATGACACGCCTGCTGGCAGTAGCGGCATTCCTATTGCCGATTGATTAAGTCAGTAGGGCGGTTGACAACGTGCTGCCCGCTTCTATCCTCGAATACCAGCCCAAGTATGCACACTCGGGTACAGGGACAGCTGCTAGTATCGGATTGGTAAGTATAGCAGTAAGTACCCGGACCGTCCCAGAAGCAGCACCTTTTCCATTATGGTACACCGATACCAGGGAGTGCTCCATCAGGCACAGCTGGGGCCTTATCGGCCGACAATGAGAACTCGAGTGTGACCAGAAATTTCATGTATCTCGATATTTACGATTCGCTTTACGAGGGCCCCGAGGCTTACATGAAGCAGTATAGTGCCGCAGTGACGTAGCGGTACGGCAGTGCCGTGGCATTCCGTGGGGCCCGGGGTATCGGGCCCTGGTATCGCGCATAATAACGACTCTATGGGACTCGTTCTCGACGATATAATTGTCGAGCGGTCTTGTGCACCGGGATAGATAAGGGAGGACTGATAATCGAAAATCGAAGATTCCTCGAACTCAACGAGCAGTCGAGGAAATTCGAGCGAAGATCCTGCAGCGAAGGCAGCACAGCATCCCACGGTGTCCTCGATCGTTGAAAGCCATATATAACGGACAATTTTTGTAAAAAGGTTAACGAGAGGGAGCTTCCTTGCCTCGGGAGAATTCAGCACCAGAGCCACGCAATTTCCCTGCGGGACAATGTTAGACGCAGCCATGCAAATTGCCATGGGTAACCATAGCCGTGCTGGCGGCTCTGGATATCCATGGGAGACCCATGGGACAGGCGGCTCGTGTGTGCACTCTCGGAGTATGCACAGAGTGCAGAGACTCGAAGGGATCCCACGGTCCCCTTCTGCGAATCGCAGATCGACCAGCCACAGGAGGGTTCGCGAGATCGAGTTATGCTTTATGGCTGTCGGGACGTCTCCTTCGGATTCACTTTTAGATTCGTGTACACCGGAGCGCAGTGAAGCCGCCCCAGGCTGCGTCCCGGCGCAGTCGACAATCGACAAAGTGCAATCAAGCTGGATGATTGCGTCGCGGCTCGCAATGGTTTAAAGGTTTAGGTCGGGAGGTCAAATTTTATCTGTGAATCTCGAAGAGTGTCGCAACCAGAAGGTACGAGATAATTACGGTTGCAGTTGCGCCGCAGATACCTAAGCTGAATGTCTCTCACGGACCCGACGGATAGGACGTTAGAAGGGAAAGGTCCCGACTCTCGGTGCATCGTGCAAAGGTGCGTTTATCCCGTGGAGGCGATGCAGTGCGCCCATATAGCCACGAGCATTTACTTTAGAAGGCTGGGACAGTTATCGTTATCTTAACGAGAATCGGTAATATGCACCGCGAGTCTTAAGCAGAGGACGGGAGAAGGATGTAGTAGGGTGGGTCAGGGGGAATAAAAGGACGGCGGTGGTCGAAGGTGAAGTAAGGAAGGATAATAAGGAGACACCGTGTGAGAAGATTCAGTCGAACGATTCGGTCTCCATGACTCCTTGGCGCTTTATTCGTAATTGGACAAAGTGAAAGTGCACTTTGGAGAATTTCTCAAAAAAAGGTAACGATATCCCCATTCGCATCAGCTTCTCCTACTTGAAGTCTCTTCGTCTCTTCTCTCTCCCTCTCTTTCTCTGCTCCCATTGGAATTCCCAGCTTGGAGGGAAGGAACCGATCCTGGGAGGAGTTCCTGCCGGTGGTCCAGGTCAGTACCTTCTATCAGAGTTAAGGAGAGGTTATAGCCAGCAGCAACCTTATGAATAACAAATACCCATCGCGCAGGAAAGTCGTGCGGAGCCGTAGATAGGTATACTATATAGATATATATAATATATATGTGTACAGTGTACCTTCATGGGAACTAGAATGTTCCAGATAGCGCCTTCTCAGATTCTCAGATTCCTCCAGTTCCTCTCGTTCCTCTCGTTCCTCGACTTCCCTCGTTGGCTACTTGACTGGGTCCCTCGGCTGCATGGAGGATCGCGATGACATTCTACGGAACGATGAATCGTCCCGTGTGAATGCAGCCTTAGGTCCCTTGGATCCTCGGAGGATACTTGTCTACTGTTGGTCCTGGAGCTACCAGTGGGTGCCTCTACGTGCATAAGCTGCCTCGCTAAGTAATGCCGTTTCTTTGTCATTCCATCCTCGATGCCCATAGATCACTGGGAATCTTCTTCGTGCATCTGCCGGGATGCATAATCTTCGCCTCCGTGTAGATTACATTATCTCCTGGACCCGCTGGCTCGTTTCTTCTTCGCGCACGCCTTCCTCCATATATACCTCCGAGCGTATTAAGTACCCGCGAACAGATAAAACGGAGATGAGAGAATATAGGGAGGAGCGAGAGAGGATTCAGCGGGGCCGAAGAGCGAAGAGTAAAAGACGCAGGAAAACCGAAGAGCCAATTCGACGCTCCGCACGTCTGCAGCCCTCTGGCTAGATTCTCCTGTTCGATCTCACATGCGTCCGTGTGTCTCTAACCTGGCCCGTGGAGTACTTGGATATTATATGGCTAACTGGCTGACTGGCGATGCACACGCGTGTACGTAGGTGCTGATAGAAGCAGAGAAATCTGCCACAGCGACACGTGGGACAAGGCAGGACCCACCGGGAGACGCCCGAGTGGATTTCGATGTCGTATCACTCGGTTCAAGATAGGTCTGTCTACCTGCTCTGCCGGACGTGTACGTACAGGGTGTTTCTCTCCGATCTCTACTTTCTGATTTTCTCTCTCTCTCTCACACGCGTCTCCCCTTAAAGGTTTCTCGCGCATTTCCAGACTTCGTCTTCCGAATCTTTCACCGTTCTGTGTAAGTCCGATCGAAGTGGAATAACGAAATGGATGATCGAACTGGAAGGCTACGAAAGTCAAAGTTATGCGAGATGTGACAGTCGGTCGAACGGGGATTGGGAGGGAGACACCTCTTAGCCCTGTGGTCCAGCACGCTTAGGCCTGATCCCCATATCGTTATGGTTATCGACGATAGCGGCCAGGTCATCCGGGTCACTGGATCGTTACCGCTCGAGATTTATGAACTGGGTCCTGGGTTCCCTATCACTGTGACTCCGTGGAGATACAAGAGATCCCCGTGACACTCCTGGACCACGAAGAAACTTTAGTAAATCTTCAGTCAGTAATATACTTTTACCTCCCACGAAGCGGAACCCTCGTCCCCATCCTCCTGGTGATCCTTTATGCGCATCCAAGGACATTCCGGGAGCCAGGACGGGCAGTGTAATTTGGCCGGGAGAGCAAGCTCGTAAAGAAGATCCCCCCGATAAAGAAGTCTACCTTTACGTCTGTCCTCGCACATTATCGCTGCGAGCATTAGCATAAGCTTCGGTCGTATCTCAGAATCAGAATGAGCAATAGGATTTCCAGAGGTTCCTATCCGGAGGAGGGAATTCCGAGAGCCTCGCCGATTGATGCCAGAGACCTCCCTGATGTCGCTCAACCGGGCCGAAACGAAGTCGAAGAGAAATGTCTGTGGGCGCCACTCCTTGTTTCTCCGGTCTCCTCGTTCCATTCGCCTTTGCCAATTCATCAGCTGGGAGCTGATCTCACTGCTCGTTGTGGACGCTTTGACGAGAATCTATCGAAACGTATAACCTTCGACTGTCACTCGAGATACGTTGAATTCGAGACAAAATAGTCGTGTGCGCCAAAGAATAAGAAAGAAAAGCAGCCGACGAGACGTCAAATTGCCTTTGGGGATTATTCACGGGCGAATTGAGCCACGATACAAAACCGCATTCGTAATTACTTGGAACGTGAGAGCACGTGGACGGCACGGGAGTGCTCGGCGAAAAGGAGACCAGTGACATTTGACAGCTGTCATGCCAATGGTTTTAATCGAACGTCCTTCGACAAAATTGCACGGCCAAAAACAAGCCCAGTTTTGCATCATGGGAAATTTGTCAACTAGTGCGTCTGACGGGTCTAACGGGTCTTATAGTGTATTCGTGATAACTTTGAGAATGTCCATCCCTAGTAAGAGACCGGAAGTTTTCGCGAGAGCTCTGACGATTTCTAACAAATATAAAAAAAATAAACCGGTGGCGGCGCCACCGCTTGACAGATTCCCCATGATGCATCGCGCGATTAGATAATGGCTGATAAAACGAGCGGCGTGAGTCTAGCACACGCATTAATGGCGTATGTAGGCTAATGCCAAGAAAGCATGACAGCCCGTAAATACGAAATGTGATTAATGACACGTGTCGTCACCCGGAGCATCCATCGCCGCACGTGCGATATCGCCTTCAGGACTGGAAACGCGCGATCCTCTTGCACGCACTTTTCTTGAATCGTTTTGCTTTTTTTCATATCATCTAAATGCTGTTGCATTAATTTCGTGCAGTTCGCGAGGCGAATCAATTCGCGCGACTCGCTGCACTTTCTACGAGCGGCGAAACTTCTGCCAGTGCTGAAAATTCAAAGTCCTCCGGAGCAATGGGCACTCTTGACTATCTTGACTATCGGCCAGTAGTAAGCCAGACAAGACAGTAAGCCAACCGGGTAGCAGCCCACTGGATTTAGTCGCGTCCGCGCAGCTCTCTGGCTCCTTGTAACAAACCACGCTTGCGTAAACTTATTTCATCCTCGAATGATTCAAGCGCTGTATGTAACCCAGAACTCGTAACGCGAATTTCATTTGATCCGAACTTATTTTGATCGAGCGCGGTCGGGAAAACGCGGGTACCGCTTCGTTTCCTGGATTTCCAAGCAGCGATAAGCGCGAAGGAGAAAGAAAGGGAGAAAGAAGAAACGAGCAGAGTTACGGACTCGAAATCATTCCGCGCAGCCTCGTCTCGTCCCATCGCAGGTTGACTGGGCTTTGCCACAACCTGGATAACTCGGCTTGGCGAATTCCTTATAAATTGAATTACACGTGTCTAATGCTAAAATGCCGTTGCTAATGCCCCTCGCTATTAACTAGAACGCTGCTTTCGTTTCGTCCCTGCAGAAGTACAGGTCGTTTAAGAGTCCTTCCTTTCGTGAAAGCAGTAGGATTCGTCACGTTGGTCGACAGGGGCGCGGGCAGCACATTCGTAAGATCCTCGTGGACCAGAAATGCATAATCCTATCTCGAGGAAAGCTGTGCGATCTAATAAGAGTGACGCCTCGAGCCTGTTCAGTCCTAGATCGCCAGGAATGACGTATCCAATATGGCGGAGTGTACCGTCACGTCCGTACAGTTCGTTCGCCTGGTCGTTCTTTTGGCACAGAAGTATCGCGGAGCCTGGAGAGCGAGCGACCCACGACTCCAGCCATTATGACTTGTTTCCTGCAACCGCATCAGATACAACAAACGGCTACGCCCTTATTGTTGGAGCCGATTACGTTAGCGGACGGCGCAATCGAGCCAAGACACAATTCTCATGGCCCCGTTGACTTTTCCGATCGCGAGAAATCCCAGCGTGGCTCGCCTTGGTTCGTTCAATTCGCCTATTATTCCGGACTTTGAGCCGCAGATTCAGACCAGGCCTTTGACACCTTCGACGCTGAACGGATGAGAACGGATGGGAACGATTTCACAGGCTCGTAGCTCGGGGGCCCCTGTACACGTGGCTGCTAGTCCATTTCTGGGCTTCGTACCGTCACGATAAAAGTAAAGGTGTTTCGTGATGTAGATTTATGACTACGATGGCTGCGCAAGTTTGGGATTAAAGAAAAATAACACGATTCGGAGTGACATTTAGAAATCACTGGTAACCTCGACAAAAACGAGTTGAACGTCCCTGGACACGAGCCTTGCGTGATCCTCTCCACTTAACGAGGCATAACTGTACGGGATTTTTTTTTGTTTTGTATAACAGGTAGCATAGATTCACTCGAGAGGACGAGATGAGATGGCGGGGGAGTGACAAGTGGAGAGAGAGAGAGAATCTTTGAAGGGGATCTCTGATCACCCGTTGTCGTGTCGCCGCCATAACGCACTGAAGGTCCACTGATCCTCCGCGATACGATGATCCTCTGCGATAACGGTCCAGCACGTCGAGATCTATCTGGATCCATCTGGATCTATCCGAAGCGCAACGTCGCCGGCTGAACTCGTGACTTTTCTCAGGAAATATCAATGGACTCTGTGCGTATCGAGAGCCAGCCAGGTGTGAATGAAGAGCGTGTAGGAAGCTGGAGCAGGCAGCTAGCCAGATAGCCAGATAGCCAGATAGCGCGGAGGCAAGTCGAGCGACCCACGCGGCGACTCCCTATAAATTGTCGCTGAGACTCGCGCGCGTGTAAAATGACGGAATCGCAAGGCGCACTCGTGAAGTAAGTAAAGTCCAGGTACAAGGTGCCGCTCGAGGGAAATTCGCGACGGCTACTTGCCCACGTGGTTCACCTACGTGCCGAGTTGGGTGGGGTCGGCCGCAGGGGAGTCGACGGCGACGCCGGGTTGGCTGCGGGGGAGGAGGAAAGAGAAAATTAGGAACATTATCGGGGAAAAGAGAATTATGGAGAACCAAGGAGGCGTCCCGATGCCTTGCCGTCGGTCGAGTCGAGAACTCCTCCGCCCATTAGCCGGCACTTTACGAGATCTCGGCTACACCGGATCGTTAGGAACGATCGTCGACCTGTAACGCGGTGGCACGACCCGGATCCGATCTCGCGGAATTCGCAATGACGATCACGACCCTATCGTTCGTCATGATCGCTCAAAGGTTAGCCAGCCTCCGCGTTAGCGTAGCTCAAGCTACGATTTACATGAAATTTACATTTGGCAGTGACTCACGGACCCGGGGCCTCTTGCTGCCTTGAGCCATGAGCCATGAGCCATGGACCTAGGAGCCATTGAGCCTCGCGCGCTCTTCACTCTTCTCCTGTCTTCTTACGTAAACCGCCCGACGCAGATTAATGTGTTACCGTCGAAATGCCGATTCTCACGATTGCTCCGATACGTTTTCCACTCTTTTCTCCCTGTCCCTCCTCTCCTAAATTCCATCTCCCGTCTCGGTTTTGGCTCCCAACGGTGGCTCCCTCCAGGAGGAGGTTGTCAAACTGGACGGAGAGAGTATCGGCAGGACCCGATCGGCGATTCTCCCGCAGGCGACTCGTGGGAGGCTGATCTGCGTGCAACTAATTGATTCGTGTCCCTTACGTAATTTGCATTCCGATCGCAGCTAACAAAGTGCCTGGTTGCACTGTTAACTCGGCACGGCATGCTATGCCATCCATTATGCTTGTAATACATAAACCCGATAGCCAGGTAAACGTGGCCAGCCTGTCATGCCGCTGTTCGAGGTGCTTTAAGTACTCCGGCTGCCAGGAACCACACCTTCGGCGCACGAGTTGGCGAACCAAGGCGGATTGGATTCTATTCCGGGCCACGTTTTCCCTTCCCGCTGCCGGCGCTTCGCGGCGCCTCCCGAACTGCCCCTTCGGTTTCCTGGCATTTCGACTCCCTCGGGAGATTCTCGAGGAAAGGTCGAGAGAGTCGAGAGCGCAATCGCGTGCTGGAACGACACCTGCTTCGGTACCTCGTGGTAACGGTCTATTATTAGCAACCACCTTTCTATCATTCTTGAGCTTTTATTATTATGCGCCACGTCCTACGTAGACGCATACGTAGCTCGGCGCGTTACCGGCAATAAAAGTAAGAGGTAGCGATAGGCTGAGCGAGGAGGCATTTCAGCCGATTCAGCCGATTCAGCCGATTCAACCGATTCACCCACGCACCTCGGCAACCAGTGCGATCGTCGCCGGATCGACGTGCGATCGATCAGCAACGGGAAGTCCTCTTCCGGATTAACCGTTCGCCGGCCTCCTATCGCGATCGCTCATCTTGTCGGTCACGAGGCCTCCGGTGCTTTATGGCTTCTCTATGGGAAATGGCAAAGACCACTTGGAACCGCAAGACTCCTAACAAGACGACCTTTGCGTCGGACTCTCTCGCCATTGATGTACTATGCAAATCAAGACGCGATTCTCTCTCTCTCTCTCTCTCAGTACATTTCATTGATTCGTTCAGTCGAGGAGCATTTCCGGTGAAACCCCAGAGCCCTGATCTCGCTCCGCGAACCCTCCCATCCTTTTCTAAAGTTTCACAGGGTTTCCCACGCAGGACTCCGAGAATTCCGAGGGAACTGAACCCGCGACGCCTCACGTCTCGACGCCGCGACCGCCGGAGACCCTCTTGCGACACATTCTGATTGCATACTTTCTCGTATTCTCGATTACTCTGTGCAATCTTCTCGCAATCGAAGAAGGATGCAGAACCAGAGAAAACGACGAAGCGAGTGGTCCTGGACCTTAGAGCGCATAAAGAGATCCAGAGGAATGATCTCGACTCGAAGAGAATTCGAAACGCAACAAGTGCCAAGTAGAAATGTCCATTGTGTCACAGGAGAGAAACCGACCAGCGAAAGAATCCTGGCGCGGGCGCGGCTCGTCTCGAGCGTGTCGAGAGCACCATGGAAATTATGCAACTCCCACGTCGAGAGCAATCCTTTTTCGCATCGCCCGTTTTCCTGGAGATCGGCCGATCGCTCGCCTAACGACGCACGCGCATTTTTCCAATCCGAACGAACCGATCGTAAACGAGATCAGAAAAGGATTGAATCGTTACCGGCGCGGTGCGCTGTCCCACACGAACGTTACCCGGTCTTACTTATTTACCGAGTTTCCTATTTCTGGCTGCCGCCGGCTGGCGCTGGCACTGCAGTACTGCCGATCACGATTCCGTCGCTGCTTCCAGTATCGGTATCGGTACTCCTGGTACCGGTACTGGTACTCGTACCGGTACGTGCTCCTTTACCGCGCTACCTGCGATCGGACGTATTTATGCCTTTGGTCGCGACTAAATCCACTGTCGTGGAACGAAAGTCTTGTCTTCTATCGCGACACACGTATCCTGGGCACGCATGTGTATTGGACGTCGAGACCGACTAAGGACGCCGAACGACGGCAACGACGTCGATGGGGGCGACGACGCGAGATTGTTCGAGCGCGTGAGCTGGGGTTTCCTTATCTCGAGCTTTTCTACAGCCGACCATTCGCATCGGACATAAAGTACAAAACATATGGAAACCCGTTGCCTCGAGTGTCATTCGACACTCTTGACACTCGATCGCCTGTACCTTGCCAACCACCACCACCATCTTTAATTATTCTCCGAGTCGACTACAGAACCGACAGAGCAGAACCGAAGCTGCCGACAGCCACGGCCAAGTCTTACGGACGATTCTGTCCAGCCAAATTCAGACGGAATTACGGACGACAATGGGCAGTGCTGAGGCGTCACGGGAGACACGTACCTGCTGGTACGCATGTGGCTGCTCGTGGCTGCTTAGGTGCCTTAGGAAATTTCCGATTGTCAAAGCGCCAGGCCGGAGTCATTCCGGGACGAGTAACGTCCTGACGTTTGATTGACAGTTTAGCCAAGTGTATTGGTGTAGTCGCTGTACCTCGTAAGCGTACGCGTACGGTAGAGAATATCGCGTAGATGATACATGTGCGTCAGGCATGTTTATGTCCTGACACCGCAGAATTTGTTACGCGCCATTACTCGGCACGGTGGCGCGCATAAAAATGCCTCGTAACTTGAGGTAGAAAAGTAGAGAGAGAGAGAAAAAAAGCGAAAGCAAGTTAAAAATTCGCTTGAATTCATATTCTGCGCCGTCGTGCAGGTTCACCGAAGAAGTCAGGATACTCGGGAGTTGTCTCGGAAGAATCGTCCTTCGAATTCTCCTTAGCAAGGACTCTGGCATCCTGCCATGCGACTGGCCTGCTACGTTTTGGTGCATCCACTAAATAATCCTGTGCCCGGAGTCTACTCTGGAGATTAAAGACACGACGGGAGAACTGGAGAACTGGAGAAAGGCTGCGACTAGTGGGAAATCTTTGGATTTCCAGGTGCCTGAATCAGGACGATCAGGACTGAGAATATATTGAAATAAAGGAATACTGACGTAGATGGAAGATGGTAGATGGCAGAGCAATCGCATCTCTGACTCGTAGTCGTAATTCAGGCGGTTCGCTTCACTTAAATAAATATATCGAGAGCACGTCCACGTGTCTCTCTCTCTCTCTCTCTCTCTCTCTCTCTCTCTCTCTCTCTCTCTCTCTCTCCTTCTGTTCCCTATTCATTGCACTATTACCTCAAGTGCCGTATTTCATTGAGAGACAAGCGTCCCAGACGCGCGTCATAAGTTAGCACCGAGATAAGGGGCGCGGTGTTTGCTCCCCCATAAAATTTCCAATGGTACGTATACGCACCTGTCTCCTGCTTATCTCTCTCCTCTCTCTCTCTCTAAATATTTCTTACGATGACGCGTGGGTGGGCCACTCCTCGCAAAGTTACGCACTCGCAACCCCCGCTGCTCAATGTTATACATTTTCCCCGAGGTCCATAGATATTCCACGAGTCCACGAGTGAACGCTCCCGTTCTATCGTATCGTATCGTATTTATGCCTGCGATTCTCCTTCGACCATATTGCAGCTCGTAAACGTTTCTTCGATTCGAAGCTCGACTCCGGACTTTACGGACGGGTCCAGACGTTTTACGGGCATTCCGACCAGACGACTCTCGTGCCCTCTACCCCACTGAAAGAATCCCGGATAGCCAGTGTCACGATGAAAATAGCACGACTGGAGGAAAACGGCCGTTCGACAAGCTGCTCTCTGAGCATTACTCGTAACCGAGGGAGAATGTGCTGGGTAACTCTGGTCCCCAGTGGGAATGTGGAAGAAATTAAAATGCATTACGAAATTAGGGGAGTTGTCGAGTGAGGGTGAAATTGAAGAATTCAGGGTTAGCCTGCAACTTTGGACGAGTGTTATGGGGTTCGCTGTAAAATGTGGGACGCACTGCGGTCTATCAGAGGGTGCAGTTTTATTGTTATCCTGATGGGAGATCACTATGGGGACATCTGCTTGTAAGAAGACTTATTGTGAGCGCGACTGTACACGCTATATAAATGCGAAGACTGATTAACAGAACGTATGAAAGCAAGTGATAAGCTTCTTCCAGGTCTCTAGGATTATATTTCCGTAATCAGAAATTCGATATCATTTCGACAGAATTTCCTTCGTGGCATAGAAAACTTTTGGTGTGGTTGGATTTTATTTTTGGATCAATAAAGGGTAGCCAACCCTCGAACGATATTGGATTTCGTAACAAATGCCAGAAGGGTGCACAACCCTTTGCATTTCTCATTGACCATACACTGAGAAAAAAAAGTCATTGATTCAATAACACCAATTTACTTGACATTCATTTCATTGAATCAATAGCATCGATATCAAAATGACTGGCTGTCTGCTGTGTTTTAAGAACTGGTGTAGTTGTGATTAATAGTACCATGCTATCGAAAAATGTATTTGAGACAATAGATTCTACTATCACTTGGAACACACATATATTAGTTTCAATGTGACATGAATTGAAAAAATTTACAGTGCCGTCATTGAATTTTTGAAGTCAATTCAAATACATCTGCTATCCAATCTAATACATTCGGTGCTTACTTTATTACCGCAATTCAATCACGCTGTCGAGAACACTTGAAGGATTGCTTCATGCACATATTCTCTTGAAACAAGTAGTTATTTTATCGTGTCAATACACGTGTTACTAAAAATGTTTATTGCAACATTTTTAAGTATATTAATTTTGCTTTCAGTCGAATGAAATATTACATTGAGTCAATTACATACGTAGTTTATAACTCTCCTTGCGAATTTTTACGTTACGTAAATTCATTCACATTACAACAAATAGACGCCCGTCATAAGTAACCCGAGCAGAAATTTGGTCAGGCTGCCTGATGTCGTATCAGGTCCGGATCAGGTATCGGTATGGCATGCCTGATCAGGATAGCCGGATGAGGCCCAGATCTTGCCCTGATCATGCATCAGTACAACATTTGTAAATGTGATCAGCCTGAAATATAGATCCTGAACAGGATCAGGCCCTGATCAGGCAATTTCATGGCAAGCCCTATTATGGAAAATCTGACTTGGCCGTAGTCAGGCGTTATTCAGAGCTGCCGTATTAGGTGAAATCAGGCAACACTGAAATTGCCCTAATATGAAACTATATACATGTAATACAACCACCGGCCACCAGAGGGACAGGGATACCCGCAAGCAAAAGTGGGTCACTGAGCCGATAAGTTCCAAACTTTATAGAATTCTGTAAAAGAGACGAAGAGTCGATAAAAGCTACTAACTTGCAGCACCTAGTAGTCCAATCCATCGGACTGCTTCTATATATAATTTTTTAGAATCAACAAACTAATTTATAATTTGCAGGAATTCTCCTACCCCTCGAAAGCAAGGCGTAATACGTCACACTGAACTACTCCATTACCTACGCACTTCTTTCGATGTTATCTCTTATTGTCTCATTACCGGATATCTTTCAATGAACTTTCTAATGATTTCAACCGAATGAACTCTCAATTACTGCAAGATTATACATTTTGCTCTGAAAGCATGCACATTAAATTCAATGCTTCGCAACTACAATTCAAAAAAATATATAATTGTTATATCGACATTTTCAGATGACCGCACTTATAACGATATTTAAAAAAGTTAAAACGTGTTTACAAGCTATCAATGCGAGTACACATGATGTCGGTTTATGGACAAAACATACTGCATCGATTACATGAATCGTTCCTACCTTCAAACGTTTTATTGTGTCATTCTTTACACGTATCAAAGCGATTATTTATGGATTTGATGCAACCAATAGACATTTGCAGCGTACATCGTATTTAGTGAATTAAATGACATAAGTCATTGTTTTAATATGAGATGGTACTGTCCCAGCCTCCTCTCTAAAAAATGCAAACTATTACATACGTAGTTGCAACGACTACATTTGTCGATGGCAGCCCGCAATGGTCACGTTTAGTTGAATCAATGATATATTTTTTTAATTCAATGACATTTTTTTTTCAGTGTACATCAACCCCCCATACACGCGTTCCTGCACTGCTACTCGATTTCCGTGAGGTCATCAGAAAGAGCCACGCCAATTTAAGTCGAAAACAAATCGATCGAGTTACTGGTTCCAGTTACTGGAAAGCTGACGTCACTTCATATCTTCGCGCAGACGCAAAATTTCTTCTCGCGAAGCCTAAAGGATTTTTCCGGTGATCCTGGATGAATCGTATTAGGTATTCGTAACGCGTATAACCAGAGTCTCGTACACCTTTGGAATTTCAAGACATTCCGTCCTGAGGGTTTAGAATAATCCATAGTCCTGGAAGGGCGTCGACCAGACCGTGGAACAAGGACAGCACGATCCCAAAACCACTAAGGAACGTGACTGGAACAACAAGAATCCCCAGACAAAGGAATTGCCTTCTTTCCTCTTTTCTGTAATTTCATTAAAAAATTGAAGACCCGTCGATCCAATTCTCGTGTTCCCAGCAGCATCACGGGGACCAAACGGGGACCAATCCTCAAGTGTCTGACTACAGCAGGGAAGGATTATCAATGTCGCGAACTCGCTAATGATTAACGCGAGCGGCCATGTAAGAGCGTCTCGTCGCGAGCAGAATGCGTAAAGCGCGTTCGCAGCGTGCGGAGAAGATGAGAAGACGAGAAAGGAGAGAGAGAGAGAGGCAATATGTAGCCTAGTCAGTCGCACACTGGCGCAAGCAAATGAGCAAGCTGAGCGAGCGCAAAGGGAGTCGAGCGGCGGCCTGATGTTTGGCAAAATAAGACTACACGTATGCAATTACCAAGAGAGAAGAGAAGGACAGTCTGATCTTGCACTGGTTCTCGTACGTCGCTTACTTAGTTGCCTGGTCGCTTCTGGGAAGAAGTTGGCTCTCTCGTCTCTATACTCTCGATAGTCGCATGTAGTTATAGGTATCTGGGTTCCTCCAGGTCGACCTCCATCACGCACCGTACGTAGTTCGTCCTCTGGCTGCGTGTACCTGAAGGATAGCCGAGGTCGTTCAGGAACGTCTCAATTAATTATTATAGATGAAGATTTATAGCGTGCAAATAGTTTTTACCACGAAGAAACGTGGAAATCGCAGCAGCTTTCTACGTTGGAAGGAAGGAGTCTACGAATCCCATACTAGGATATAATATTCACCTAGACATAATACGTAGGTAGGTGCCTACTTGGAACACGTGAGAGAAGCACACCGTGTGTGCTAACAAGATCGGTGAGAAGCAAGTGGACTCGCCTTGTATAGGTTAATGTGGTGCGATATCCAGGAGGTATTTCCGCGCCTGCAAAATATGAACTCGCGATGTCTATACCGATCTCTGCCCCGTCTTGAGCTTCCGTTAAATCGGTATTCACGTAAACGCTGTTTCCACGAACCGTAGCGGCCGTGCTGGAAATTCGAAAATCAAAAATTCTGTATCGCGTGAATATTGTTGTATTTTATTGAATTCACATCGTATCGAACGCCGACCGCCACGTGAATCGAGTGCTGAGAGGATCCCCGATTAGCAACTTCCGCCATGCTGATCTCGTTAGGAGTTGGCAACTTCTCTGCAAGCACGTGCCTCGTCGATTCTCTACGAGGGACGAATTCGAGAAGGTCCTCCTAGTGGGAGGAAAGCCAATGTCCTCCATACATAAAATCTCTCCGGCTATCTGAATCTTCCTTCGGAACGCCTATCTATTGTCTGGTTGGCCCGAGGGGCAGAGACGTCTAGGCATCTACATACGTGTAATGTATCTTTTAACGAACCAAAGTGTCAGGTCATTAAGACACATTGAAATCCGATAGGTCAATCCCAGCGAAGTGGAACGGATCCTGCTCGTGGCGCCAGGAACTTTCCGAAACTCTTTGACGTTTGACCTCGAGTGACGATCCGTTTGCCTTGTTTCAGGTGACATCGAGGACTGTCTGGTGGCGCCCGTGTCCCAGGGCCAGTTCACTCCACTGCCCGAGGCCCTTTGCTGGGCCATCCTCGAGTTGACTTCCCAGAGGCAGGCGGCGACCCTGGACACTCTGCGAGCTGCCCTCAGGAACGCCTTCCCCGCCATGCAGAGACCAGGCAGGGACCTGGTTTACGACGCCCTGGCCAAGCTGATGCAGGAGCGCAAGATCTACCACACCTCTCAAGGATACTTCGTCGTCACGCCCGAGACCCGAAGGCTTCGACGGGATTCCGGAAGCTCGCGCAGAAGTTCCCGGGAAGTGGGAAGCTCCAGAGGTCAAGGGGGGATGCTAATGAGCAACGACGAAGCTATGGCTCTGGTCCATGGGGAGATGCTCACCCTGAGGGACGGCGACGTCACTCATCAGGCTGTTCAGACCAACCTGGCTGACGTCATTTGCGGAGGTAGATGTCTTTCTCGCACTTGACCCCACTGCAGTTTCGTAATAGCAAAGCGAATTGCTAAGAGATAAAGAAATTCTCTTGAAACGTTATGGCCCCCAGGTATATCTCGGCTTTTAGGCGAGGAGCACCGGAGAGTGTGTCACTGGTGCTTCTAACGGGTTTTCGAAGATGCACGTTAACGAACTAGAAAGGTGTTGTGCGTGCGCGAGTGTCACGCAATGCGCGACACTAACGATCCATTCGATGAGATTAATTATATCCATAGAGAGAAGCTCTGCTGTCTCCAGCGGTTCGAGGAGTCAATTTCAATTCGATCGGCCTCTCTTGTCTTCGCACACTCGTTGCTCGTTACCATGACAATAAACTCGAGATCTCTTCCGGGCCCGGTCAAGGTTCGCATTCGCTACGGTTTCACGCAGGGGAGTAAATAAAAGGTAAAGAAGGACGAGATGACTTCGTGCGGCTGTCCGTGCGAATCCTTCGGATTCTCGTACGGAGACAGCGATGGGCCCGAACCTATAGTGGGACCATCAGCGGCGGTCTACGAACTTTCGAAAGTCCCCCCTTAGCTCTGTAGCGTGGACTGGTTGCAGACCCTGATTGACTACCTCTGACTCTGCCTCAAGGAAATTGGTTCGCGAACGGTTACAGTTAACCAATTCCACGTTGCGGTGTGACGTACTGGCCCACAAAGGAGAAGCAAATTGATCGGGCCCCGAGCGGCCGTCACAATGTGTCACACGCGGCATGGAAACTCTCGAATTTACATGCTTTTTGTCCCCGATCGCTCGATCCTCCCACTCACTCAGATGCATATACGGAGGATAGTAAAAGAAAGAGAAGACGCGACCGTACCCAGCGGTGCCTGGAGAGCATTTAGTACAACAATATATTAGCTATTGGTCACGACATTGTCTACCGTTACACGCTGTCGAGATCGCGTGGAGGGCAGGGATCAACAACTACCACGTATAATCTACTCTCCTCCTCGTCATCTCTCCTGCAGCTTGATCCACGCCTCGAATTTCTACCTGATTCTCACGAGGCCATCCACGTCGGTTACGAGCAGCCCGATACGATGCCCTACCTAGATCCTTCGCCACTCGGTTTCCTCTGAACGTGTTATGCCTTCGTTTCAGGTAATCCCAACGACAAGGTCCTCTTCGCCAGGTGCCGTTCCGTACCCGGACGCCTTGAGAGAAGACACTCCCTGCGCCTCTGGGGGTCGGCGAGACGCCTCCACAGGAGCGGCAGTTCACGATCCTTACCCCGAAGACCGGACAGGAGTGATACGTCGAGCAGCGCCGAATACGCTAGTACGGATAGCGCACCCCACAGTCCGACCAGTGAGTTGCGCCATGGGAAGGGTTGCTTTGGTCATGGGTGATCAGTGCGGAATTATTTCCGAAATTCGATTCTCACGCATTTGCCGCGAGGCATCGGTTGGCTTTACGTAGAGAGTCTGGAGATCTAGAGATCAGCACTTGAACCATGGGGTAAACTTGTGGACTACTCTCTCTCTCTCTCTCGCTCTCTCTTTCTCTCTCTGTGGATGCTTCTAGTCACCCTTAGCTGGCAAACCCTTCCCAGTTCCCCATTTTCTCTCGCAACTATTCCTATGTCTACCTCTGTTTCCTTCTTCAAGGCCTCTCGGGGATTTTTTCAGAGAAGATAGGTCTGCTGTCCAGGCTCTTTCGACGTAGCTCCCGCAGGAAGGGTACACCTCTGATGGGAACTTTCAGTGCACAGTATCCACCGACCGAATGGTTCAATCCGCGAGTGGTGCATCTGCACAGCGTTGCGACGCAAACCAGAGCAGCTAGTCCATCGGTGAGCTTCACTTTTAAGCTTTAACTTCGAAATCAATTTAGAGAGCTCAATTAATACTTGACTTTTTGTCTTCTTCAGATGATGGAAGGTTTGAATCAGTCTCAGGCCAGTTTTCAAGTCTGGGATGACTCAAGCTCGGTACGCTCTGCTACTCTACCCAGAAGACATCGTCGTCAAGCCAGTGGGGACTCGTCGAGTCTCTTGGCAAATTCGACACCGAGGAGTTCGAGACGTCACAGGTCGCCATGTTCGACTTTGCCGAGATCCAAATGTTCCAGCTTAAGTAGATGCACTTCAAGAGCCTCCGTATTACCAGCCAGCAATAGTCAGGAGCCTTATCAGAACAGAAGCCAAGTTCAGAACGGCAAGACCTCGACGAACTCTTCGCCTAGTAGGAGCGGCGGCAGTTCTGGTTCTGTAAGAGTTACAAATGGCAGTCCTGCTAAGAATGCTACTTTAGGTAGATCGAGTACTCGTCACGGATCGAGAAGACCAAGTCACGACTCTACCGGAAGTGGCACCAAGTCGTCCAATAGTTCTCCGCAGCACAAGGTAAAGATCATTCATAGTTCTTCATACTTGGGTACGGACTCTGGCCTTTCTCTGTACTGACGTAAACGTCTTTATTTTAATAGACTCTGCAGAAAACGTCTTCCGGCCATTCTACACACTCCAGTGGGAAATCGACCTCCAGTGGCAAACTTTCCTCGTCGCCATTGAAATCGTCTACTCTGCCAGTCAAGTCTTCACCTCTGAAGATCATTCAGCAGGGCTCATTGACTCCTCTCCAGGAAGCACAGAATTCGATAACCCTTCAGGTCTCTACGAACGTCAGTCCCGTAAGTCCGCCACAGGAGCAAAGATCGGTTCAGAGCAGCGTGACCTTGGCCTCGAACGCGACGAGTACAACGACCATATCGGGATCACCTGGCACCAAAATTTATGTTCACCAGAACAATTCGCCCATGAGATCGGTGATCACTTTCGAGAACGGCACGGGTAAAAATAATTCTGATAAAGAAAGCGGCACGAAAGAGAAGCAAGAGAGAGAACTAGTGGGTGAGAAGGTATACAAGGGCAGAACGGAAGACAGTCCGGAGAAACTGTTCAAACCGAGCAAAGATGATTGGAAGCCAATAAAACTCGAAAGGCCGTCGTCTCTCTACGGGTCGAAGGACATAAGGCCAATTTTATCAGAGTCTGACAAGGAGAACAAACCGAAAGTCGAAGAAGACGCACCAAACAAATTAAAATTAACAAATCGCCTGAATAACAGTCAGGCTCACCTGATAGATGGGTCCACGCATAATATCGACAAAAATTCATTGGTTCACCCAAACGAGCTTCCGCCCTCCACTTTACCGACTTCTAAGAACACGAACGATGCAATGAACAACTCCCGGAAACTGAGCTTATCCCTTTCGAAAGATGCACTGAGTTACAGAAATCTTCTACGTCCTGGATCGAAGAACAACATCGCCTCGAATCCGCCATCACCCACAAAATCCTTTGATGGCTTCGGCGGATCCTTTAATAATGTTTATATTGAGAATCTTGAGTCCAGCAAGCAGCGAATTCCTCAGGGCTCTGAACCTAACCTAGAGAAAACCGTGAGCCGCAGCGATCTTTATTCCTATCCAAGTCTCAGCGACATGCAGGTTCAATTCACGAGTCTCGCCGCACAGAAGATCCTCAAAGGCTGTCCGATCAACAGTGTCGACACCCTCGTAGAAGTGAATATGGCTGCCGCCGAGAAACCCAATAACTGTGACGTCACCGTGCACACAGATTTCGGATTGGTATAAATTTCGCAAAATCCCTACAAGACCTCATAGGACGTCTCAGCTGAAGTAGTAATTCAGAGCCATTGGAAAAATCTAATGAACAGCGGTAAATGTTCCATTAGAGGAAAAGCAGATTTCATAGTCCAGTTCTAGTTTCCTGTAATATACCTAGAATCGAGCCTTACTTAACACTAAGACACAAAAGAAAAAGAAAAAAGAAAGTTAAGTAACTATAGAAATTTTGAAGAGCCGTGGAGGGCGATCTATACTATACGTAGTATAAAAATCCCATTTGTCATTCTCCATAATTCATCCCTCATTCATAAGTTTTACCATAAGATTCGCTTGGAGTATTTAATTAAGTTAACAGATCAGTTACGTAATCGATCAGTGATCATCAGGCAATTTCGTGATCGATCGTTGTTAAACAGTATTATACACTTCAATGCGTGTAAATCTGAGCGGAATCGGCAGTCTCTTCTCACTATTCAGCAAAGATTGATCGAGCTATCCTGCCCATCTTGCTCAATAGAAAATTCCAGATCAACTTCCGCTCATCCGTTTGCTCTCGTCCGCGGTTTTGCATCGCTTTACACCGCGAAAGCGATTTGTCAAAGCAGTTCTCTTCGCGGCCGGCGAGCCGACCAGCCGACCCGCGAAAGACTAAACCGAACCAATGAAAAGTAATTTATCAAAAGATAAATAGTCTTAATCTGAATGATCCGAAGTCAATCGGGACGTTCAGCCTCATAAGATTCTCAATGGTGATTCTTGCCGGACATTGGATTTTGACAAAATCGTCAAGGATTGCCGATTGAGAAAAATTCGATGATCGGGATCGTTTCAGAAATCGGATCAATCATTTTTGGACTGAAGAACTCAAATATGTCGGAACAACGTTCGATCACGCGTCAATCAAATTTCTAACTGGAAATTTTACAAAATCACGTAAAGAACGTAGAATGAAACACGTAAGATTATCACACCGAGAAGGTGGACCAACCTACCGAAATCAAGATGAAGTAAAGCAATTCATATTCCAGAATGAAATAGTGGACACTGCTATTAATTGAGGTTGTCTCGTTAGAAGGCGAAGGTCGAGAAAAGAAAAGGAAAATATTCGCGAGGAAGGAGAACCTTCTCGGTAGGCCTAACTTACCACTTAGTGCAATCATAAATCTTATCTAAGTGCCAAAACCGTAGTACTTAATCGATCGCCTTGAGGAGCTCGATAAAAGGGCGTCCCCATTCTCCGTTATTATGGGAATGAAATATTAACCAATAATCGTAACTTTACACCTTTAACGAGTAGGAGATTAAGTAGATCGTACAGTATGTCCCGATAATAACGAAAAAGTACTCGGCCCGCTGCGCTCGAGAATATTTGTACATTATTACCATGCATCATAACTATATTATTAACCGATGCTAACGAGAATCGCGCGTCCCTCTTTAATTAGCAGTTGCGTCCGTCGAGCGCGCGACGCTTTCTTTTCTTTTCTCTCCCCTTTTTTTTATCAAAACTAACTTGTAGAGTGTCATTGTATAATCTTATTATCTTATTATAAATATAACAACGAAAGTACCATTCTAATCAACGAGCTATCCCTGACTCCAAAAAAAAAAGAGTATTTATAATATATTTTGTAATCCATACTCCCAGTCAATTGATTCACCTACAGAGACCAGATTATCCCTTTTCAAAGTAATGTCCTCTGGTCGCTGTAATATTTACTACTATCGTAATAGCGAAGGTACGATACGTATACGAGATACATCTTTTTTTTTTTTTTACTTTGTAAATTATTTACTTCTTGTGAACAGCCCACATCACCGACAGGTACGATGCTGCCGTTTTTATTATCTGAAAGTTACAACAAATTTTCGTACCAGATCTACTCGATTTTGCAGCTTAGCACAGTGGCTACTTACTTGCGTAAAGTTCTCCAAAGACATAGGAAAAAATTTCCCAGCTGTAACGACCAACGGCCGTTCCGCCCTAATCGCGATTAACATTAGGGCTTTACTTAGCGAAGGTGGCAACTCGTACCATTTCGTTTTGTATATGGCAGTTCGAATGGCTGCACTCTAAATATTACGAAATATATGCTGTCTTATCTTCAATTCAGATTTTTCCCCAAAAAAGAAATAAATTCACATGAATCGGCTCACCTTAGATGACAAATAATCCCCAGTAACAGAATATATGAGTATCTGTTGAAGCATCGCAATTAGCAGGAGTAGGAACTTGAGGAATACTTTAATATTACCCGATTCTATAGCCTATTAAAAATGATAAATAATTATGCGTACAATTAAAATATGCGATATGATTGATGAATACATGATTCACGTACTAATAGTAATCCAAATCCTGATAGACAAACGTTCAAGCTGGCTACTAGGAGTTGACTAAGAGTTATTTGGCTATAACAATCCTCGATCAGGTCGCACAAACTGAATCAAGATAAGAGTATCTCGTATGAAACTAAAAAAAAATGCAATTTCAAAATCTAAAACTCACTCGATCAGTTTCGAATGTCTCTTGATCGCAGTAGCCACCTTCTTCTCACTTTCCTCCATCGCCGTTTCCGATGAATGTAAATTTTCAAAATATTCTCTATAAAAAGACAATAGCTCTGGTTGTTGCTTCCAGTTTCAAAAATCTGTACATTATCTGACATTTACAAACCGTAAAATCTCCAATTGACCACAAACGTGGAAAACTGCAGTCACGAGAAGACTGTCCACTGCAGCACTACTCACTGCTATTGAGCATCCTATTATCACTTGAAACGTAAGTAGCATCTATCTCAAAAGAAGCATAATGCATTACGCAGCTAGTAAAAAGTTAATATTTATAATAAAGACATATTTGTTATTAGACGTATAGTATACTTCGTAATTTGGAGTAGAGTGCATCTCGAACGGATACCAAGAGGGCATAGGAAATGCATTACTCGCATCTATATACATTTTTGAACTTTTTCTGGAAACTGCCGCCACCACTGTAGCGGTCCAAGCCACAAGTGCGAGGGCGGTGTAGGCGACGAAAAATATCCTTGGAATATTGGCATGCAAGAGCATAATATTCTCGCTTTGAGGTACGTCTCCGTGAATGGGACCCCTTCCCTTTAGACTTATCCAATCGAATTTCATGACCGACAATACTCTTGAGAGTGGTTTCGAATAAATCTTTATCAGAATGCACTTTATGAAGATTTCGGTAAATATCAGATTTATACTGAGATTGTCCACGAGCAGATCGTAGTTGTCCATCACACTGATAGCCCCGGCCATCATTCCGCAGATGACAAGAGTGAACGTTGTTGCGTTGTAATAATAACACACGTTCAAAAGAAACGTTGGCGCTTCCATCGGCCAGATTCCCGTGAACACCATTAATGTGCGCAAATTGCGAACGCACCAGGAGTAACAGGCTTGACCTTCCTTAAGGCCTTTGCAATTTCCAGTTGGGGACAGCCTATGTACCGTCATCGCAAAGGTTTAAAGTGCAGCAATGCAATATCTCGATTCTACTTTTAAGTAAGGTAGGCTCGACCGTTGCTTTTTTGTAAAAAGTCTTTCTGGCAGTACGAGCCTATCGCAACTGAGAGCTTCGCCGAGAAATCGTTGATCTCGATAATACATTATGGGTGAGTGCAGATACCGAATCACATACAATTGAACTGATCATTATTCTCAGGAATAAGTAATGCTTCTGCTCGTTTCATAAAGTCTCGTTCCACCATTATTCTATAAGAAATGTGACATTTGCGAACAGGAAAATGTAATAGGTTTTCACATTACTATTCATAAGGGAATTGTTCTACCACGGTCTTCAATCAATTCGTAATTCTGTCGCAACCTGCAATCCAGTCTGTACCAAGTCCTCGAGTACAGTATCGTTTCATGGGTATATGCCATATGCTTTTAATATTAATGTCAACGTGTGCTTCATACATGGTTCTTCTATTTTTAATATAATTCGACAGCGAGCTTTTTCTCGAACTTTCTCGAACGGCATTCCAGTGCCGAGACGATACTGCCAATAATAAGACTCTGCTCAGTGGAAGCAGTGACTAATTTATTTTGTTCAAATATCGTTATCAGTGATAGGTTTCAAATTTAAAAGTGCAAGCTGGTAGCGACGCTTAGGGTATGACGTCACATTTTAACTAAAGGTAGATTCTCAAATTCACTGTCAATATTACACGAATTTTTGCGTCTCAATGTTGCATGCAGATAGACAGAGAGATTATGAATACTCCAAGTACTGACAATAAATTTTGAAACATCCTACAGGATGTATTCCTTTAGGCGTTTTTGAAATCTGTTCCGTTCGATGTGGGAAGGTATCTTTATGTGCTTCAGAGAATTATAAATATGTTCGAAAATGAGTCGAAAGCGCTAAGAGTATCGTTGTTTCTCTGTTTATCGAATGCTTTTGATCGAGATACAACGATGCTCTTAGGACTCTGGACTGATTTTTGAACACACCTACAATGCTGCAGAGCACTTAGGGTCCAGTCACATACCTTAAACGCGCGTTCGAATGTGAACTGTCTACCAGTAATGCAACGCAAAACATAGGATTCACCTTGTGTTATTGGTCGAAAGTTGCGTTGAAACGCGTGTTTGACGATTGTGACTGGGCCTTTACGAAAGCTAGAAGAAACAGGCTTAAAAGTTGCCTTTCTTCCTTTCTTTTCTTTAGGTTTGCTCCTCCGATGAGATGTGTCAATGCAATTTGCATTATGGCTTTGTTAGGACTAGACCCTCATACAAACACCAGCGCTTGGACGAAGGATTTTGATTAGTGGCAAGTGACAATTTTTCTCCCACCACCTGGTATCCACCAATTAAAGTACTCCGTTCGAGCCTTAGAGCCTGTATGAGTGGGGCGGCCGTAGCCCAGTGGATACGGTAGCGGATTCACGACCGAAAGGTTGGAGGTTCGCGCCCAGCTTCCAGCGGCATTCACCAATGGGTTTTCATATGAAAACTTAAGTGAATTTATACGGATTTCGCCCAACACTGTTCGGATTCGGTGTATAAACTTTGTAGGTCCCCTTACGCTGCGTTGAATAAGGCCCGTCTCGCAAGGTACATCGCCATCTATTGTAGAACTTCCAACCTTGATTATTAGGACCAGTTACTGGCACATGTCCCCCATTGGGGATACAGCCATAAGGAAAGGAAGGAAGGAAGGAAGCCTGTATGAGTATCCTTCTTTTCTTTTATTATGACTGCCCCCTTAATGAGGAGACGTGCCAGGCCTTATGGGAATTTAGCCTAAGAAATTTGGACACATTCTATGAATAGATACATATTGGAAAGGAAACCCTATTGGTGCTGTAGACAGCGCCTCTAGCGTTGAATGAAGTGACATGTGATGTGCCGAGCTTAAGAAATTTAATTTTGTGTAAAAAGTAATATTATACATATAAAATAGAGTTGACAAATGACCCGCGCTTATCATTTATATACTACAAATTGATGCTATTTTAGATTATACAGTTTATGAAACCACCTTAATATTAACATAAAAAAAAGCAATTCACGTTCAAACGAAAATTATATTAACGACCAATGTGCGATGCAATGTACGCACAGCTAGAAGTTGTTGGATTATTGAGACACTCTCATTGGTCCATTCGCTGTGATCCACATCAGTCGACTCTAACGCCAATCCACGCCGTAAGTCAAACTTAGGAATTTTTATGTGGAACGCCATTAAGAACGGTTGAGTAAAACCCCGACTTCTGTGGATTATAAGAGGACCGCAAATAATTATTCTCGTTCAGAGTCTGGAGACAGTTGAACTCTTAGAGACAACACAGAAGTAATTACTTAGTCTAATCAATTTTTCTGCAGTTCGGATCAACCCAACGTTCGGAGTAAATCCTCCTGATGGGAAAAAAAGGTAAGCAGCCAACTATTGTCTGACTTTGTAATATATGCAATTTTTGCACCTCTTGCGCCATGCTTTAACTCTAGTCGAAGTCAAGACTACAGATGAAATAGTTTCATAAAATTTTGTAAAATATATACTTGATTTAGGAAAAAAGAAGTCGCAGGTGGAATCTGCTTCAACGACAGGTTCTTCGTCAAGACAAGAACAGCAACCACCACAGCCACAACAGGAACAACGTGGCCCACCACAGCCTTTACCACAGCATGGAGAAAGAGCATCGGGAACAGCAGGTAGTAGCACAGGAATTGGAAGAGGTGAAGGAAGAAGCGATGGAAGAGGACAATTTAGAGGAAGAGGTGATGGAAGAGGGAGAGGTATAGAAAGAGGTGAAGGTGATAGAAGAGGGAGAGGTGAAGGAAGAGGCATAGAAGGAGGCGTAAGAAGAGGTGAAGGTGATGGAAGAAAGGAAATAGAATTAGGTGAAAGTCTACAGAGAACCAGTCTGGGAGGTCAAGGGGTTAGTACTGTAACTCCAGAATCGGGTCAGAGTTATAGACAGGAACAGGGTCGTGGTGGAAGAGGTGCATGGGGTGGAAGGGGTGGAAGAGGGGGAGGTGCAGGACAAGAACAACGCACCGAAAGACCACCTCATCTGTACCAGGCTCAGGTAAACTCCGAATACACTTTTCAAGTGACAACCATCTAATTAATAAAAATGTTTACATCTTATTTAATAAAATTTATCTCATGCCTTTATCAGCCACCACAGCAAATTCCTCAAGTACCTACTGGCCCACCACGAGAAACATCAAAAGCATCAACTCCATCACCTAGACCAACTCCAGCAGCAACGCCAACGCGAGAACCACCTCGCCAGGTATGATAGAATATTATAAGCCAAATCAATAGTCATGTCACCCTTATTGACACATAATCATTTTTCAGACGGTTGTAGCGTCTCCTCGCAAAGTTCAAGGATCTGGAATGTCTCTTCCGATACCTGTAAGAAAGAACCCACTAAAGGCTGGAACAAAAGGACGTCCGATAGAAGTAGAGACCAATATGATATCTATAAATTTTGGACCAAAGTTTAATCCGAACGCCATTCACTATGACGTAGATTTTAAGCCAGACAAACCCAAGTTTTTGTTGAAACTCGCTTATGAGGCAGCTAGACAAAAATATTTTCCTAACCGTTTTCCAGCGTATGATGGAAGGAAGAATTTATTTAGTGCCAACGACTTACCTTTTGGAAACGAGGTAGATTCAACCTCCAGAATAATATTTTCATGAATTTATACGTGACTTAAGACTAATTTATTTATTAACAGATGTCTTGTGATGTAGCGGTGTTTGATCCTGAAAGACAGCAAGAGAGAACCGTAAAAGTCACCATTAAAAAAGTGAACACAATTGATCTGTCATGGTTACGCAATGTGCAACCTGGTATTATCGAACGAGATCAATTAGGCATGCAAGTGCTTGACGTTATTTTACGATGTGGAGCAGCGGCGCGCAGCGTAACGGTAAGGTTCAAATTATCAAGATTGCCCTTCGTTTTTTAATAAAAATATGTTTGCTGACGGTAATAATATGTGTAGGTGGGTAGAAATTTGTTTCAACAACCCAAAGGACAGGTTGTATCTCTGAGCGGAGGCATAGAACTGTGGGTTGGCGCTTTTCAATCAGCAGTATTAGGATGGAAGCCTCTTCTGAACATTGATGGTAATTAAATAACTAGTAAATAATAAAGATAATTGCTTATAACACAAAAATTTTGCATACAGTGGCCCACAAAGGATTTCCCACTGCACAAAACATAATTGAGTTAATGAAAGAGCTTGCCGGTGGTGGTGGTGGAGGAGGAGGCGGTAGATACCGGCAGGAAAGGCCAAGAGAAATCGGCCCGGAAGACATAGAACGAGCAAAATATGACATTGAAAAGTTTTTGAAGGGGCTTAAGGTTGTGTATGAGATACCAGGATTGCCAACCTCACGACGTACTCAACGCGTAAATGGATTAGTAGAGTGTGCACAGAATTATAAATTCAAACTTGATGATGGAAAAGAAACAACTGTCTTCGAGTATTATAGAACCAGTAGAAATTATACTTTGCGATTTCCCAGAATGCCTTGTCTCTGGGTAGGCTCTAGGGAACGATCCGTTTGTTATCCCGCTGAGGTAAAGTATTCATTTAGCCCTTGACGTGACACACATAATTTACTTTAAACGTTTTACACAGCTCTGCACTCTTGCGTCCGGTCAAGTATTGACTAGAAAAATGGATGAGACGCAGACTTCTAAAATGATCAGGGAGGCTGCAACTAGTACCGAAGAACGCAAACGGAAAATAATGAATGCAGTAAGAAATTATATATGCATATTTCTCGTAACATAGAATTTCAGTACCTTAAAATTTACCAATTTACAGTTCAACAACATGAATTATAACAACGATCCTAGTGTGAAAGAATTTGGACTCTCAATCGGTGGTGGCCTCGAGAAGGTAGCAGCGCGTGTGTTGGATCCACCGGACATTCTATATCAAAACGCTAGTCGTCCAGTCCAAGTCCGAAAAGGCGTTTGGCGTGCAGACAAATTTCTTAATCCTGCTCACTTACCAGAGTACAGTTGGACGATCCTCAATCTGAACGAAAGATTCGTCCGAGAACGTGACATTTATCAACTTCACGACGAATTATGCAGAGTTGGTTCGTATTCCAAAAAAACATGATGATAACATGTTTTAAGCGATGTTTCTTTTAATCTATTATAATACACAGGAAAAGTATATGGCATGGAGATTGGAGCAGCTAAAACTCCATTCTGCAACCTCAACGCTCGTAACTTCCGAGACATTGTTAACTTTTTTGAAAAACAAAAAGAACAGCAAATACGACTTGTTATAGTAATTGTTCCAGATTCGGGCAATACCTACAGTAAGTAAAAAAAAAAGAATTGAGTTTTTCAGACCCTATATTTATGTATTACTTTTGTATATTTGTATTTTAGGCAAAGTAAAGCAAGTCGCAGAACTTCGTGTCGGATGTTTAACGCAATGTGTTAAATCACGGACTATTTCAAGACTCTCTGAAGCAACAGTGGGAAATATTCTTTTGAAGATTAATTCCAAGCTCAATGGAATTAATCATACATTCATTACGAGAACAAAGTACGTGGTACACCTTTACTTTTAAAATTAATGCTATGATGTTAATATTCCTATTTTATTTACCCCTTCGTAACTTTTTTTTTTTTTTGTAGACCTCGTGTCCTTCTAGAGCCCTGTATGATAGTCGGAGCAGATGTAACGCACCCTTCGCCAGACGCCATGGACATTCCATCAATAGCAGCCGTAATTATTTATCTTTACCTTATTGTTTGTTTAATCATACTCAATTCAATGTTTCTTTTTTTTCCTGTTTTCATCTAGGTGGCCGCCAGTCACGATCCGAGAGTGTTTAAATTCAGCATTGAAATTCGTCTTCAACCACCAAGAGAAGAGATAATTCTTGACCTCGAAGAAATAATCCGAATTCAATTGCGCATTTTTCACAAGAAAACAGGATATATTCCTCGTAAAATTATTTTCTATCGGTAATTCTCCTCAGACGTCAATTCAAAAAAGTAAATTGAAGACTGCCGCTTAACATTATTCTTAAAATTTCAGAGATGGGGTCAGTGAAGGGCAATTCTCAGTAGTAATGAATAACGAATTGAGGGCTATTCAGCGAGCCTGCCAATCTATGCAAAAGGATGGCGGATATAAACCACCAATCACTTTCCTTGTAGTGCAGAAAAGACATCATGTGCGTCTCTTTCCGACCTCTCCACAGAATTCCGATGATTGGCACAAGAATAAAAACGTGCAGGCTGGAACGGTGGTAGACACCAAAATAACTCATCCGTCCCACATAGACTTCTACCTTGTGTCACATGCGAGCATACAGGTAAACTTTTAAATTCTCCAATTCTTTCATCGAACTTTTAAAATGTTGAATTCTTTCAGGGAACTGCACGACCTACGAAGTACAGATGTCTCTGGGATGACAGCGATATGTCGGAAGATGAAATCGAGGAACTGACTTATTATTTGTGCCACATGTTCTCACGATGCACGCGATCGGTCAGCTACCCGACACCCACCTACTATGCCCATCTTGCTGCATTTAGAGCACGAGCTCTCACCCAAGAGTAAGTACAATTAAACTATATTTTCATTGATTTTCAACTTTGCACAGTGTTTGCTCTCGTCGAATCCGCATACAGTAAATATGTGAGGAGCAACTAGCAGAATGTTCGATTGAACTGAAAATTCTTTTTATTTTAGGGTGAATATAAATCTAAATAATCTATCCGAGGAACAGCGCACTAAACTGACGCTGAACGAGAAAATCCTTGAAAATCCTATGTTCTTCGTGTAGACATTTCGATAGCATTTCACGATGACCTGCATGTCAGCATATCCATGAAATAATAAGCCGTACGCACGGTACTCCTTTTGCATCTTTAAGGGTGAAAATGAAGAGAGCCTTTTCACCGTGATAAAGATGAAATATCCGAGTTCTGCTACAAGAAAAATTTGATCGATTTAAATGATTGGATAAAATTTTGCGTACAGATATTTTATATGTCAGAATATTATTGCCTTATATTAGCTGAACAGCCATTACTATATTTTAGTTTAAAAAACAAATTCGAATTTTTAAATCTCTTTAATTGTTTATTTCCAAAGAACTTACGCAGAACGTTCGTGATATATTATCAAAGTGCAAAGGAAATAGGGTATATTGATATCTATACATATTTAATTTCTAAAGAAATGAAATTATGTTTTTGAAAATATGATATTCATAATTTAAACTTTATCCCTCATTTTTTATATATGTTATGAGGGTTATTTAGGAAATTGAACTAACTGAAGTTAGCTTATTGGTTGGTACAACACTCGTGGGGCGTGCATGAAAATCTACTCTTGTACACTAGAGTATCATTTTGTCTCTATGTACCGACCTACGTTCGACAGAAACAGACCGATACTCTAAAGTACAAAAGTAAGGTTTTGGAAAATACCCTTGAATAATCCTGTGCATATATGTAATTATATTGTGTACCTACTTTAACAGTATATTGTATTGCTTATAAATAAACGTTATCTCAACCAATTGTTCGTGATAGAAGTTTCGCTTTCGTTTAGATTTCTGCCAAATTATTCATTTTTACTGGCAAATGTAATCAGGTGTTATGTACCCGACGAGTATTAACTAATATTTTACTAATCGTTCAGATCCAAAATCGCGCGTGTCCTGTGAGACGTATCATCGAAAAGTCCAAGAAGAAACAGCAAATAAGGTGAGTTCATTAATCCTATAAAAAGATAAAGTTTCCATCACTGTGTACATTATTAAGACTGAAAACATCGTCTTCCAACAACTTTATATTTTGCGGCTTCCAGGAAGTTTGGTAAATTTTCTCCGTAGATGAAATCGATGTTCAAGAATGTATTTTGCAAGAAGTCTCATGTTCAATATCCAGATTATTAATTAGTTTAAAACTAAGGAAAATACCGATGCGCATTTATTGGGGGTGAGGATTAGACGGAGATAAATGAAAGAGTATACGGAACCTAACAATATGCACGCCCTTTTTCTACGCTTGAACTCGCGTAGTAATTATCATTAGTAGGTAATAATGGGGGTAGAAGAATCAGTTAAAAATATTTTATAAAATTGTTGCTTCACAAAGAATTCTAATTAAGGATGAGCGGACTCTTTGTCAACACTGTATATTTTGTGCACCATTGCATTTGTTTTTCTCTTCGATCAGAGTTATACCCATGGCCATGGCTCAGCCTATGGTAGCCCATAGTATGAAAAGAATGCAAGAGCATGCGACCGGTGAAGCCACGTACAGGCTTGAACATGTCGTGTTGCGGGCTACGGGTCCCTTTTACTGTATTATGCAGCAAAGATGGCGCCCATCGTCTTCGTGCCGGCACATCACCGCTAGTGCGTACTACGTTCCTACTGGGAGCTGATGTATCCGGTCTTCCGAAAAGTCAGGCGTCTTTGAATTCGTGTCCCGTGCTTAGAATTAAACAGTGTGTGCTTCCTCGTTGTGAGAAACGTGAGTCTTTCCCTCGAAGAGGTTCACTTTGATTCAGGAATGCGGGAGAATTGCGCGTGTCGTATTCTACCATTCAATCTAAATTTTTGTATGCCTTTTCTTTACGGCAAAGTAGACAGACAGCCAAACGACTGTCGCTTTGGCTGCTTGGCTGGATTGCTTGATGCTATTCCATGGCTTTGCTAATTTATTCTCACACGGAATGGACTTCAATCGCTGTGTTTTATACGGGACTCGTGGACCTTTTGCACTAATCGATATTAGGACGATAAAGCACAGGAAGCAGTAACGATTTCGGTCGTTGCACCTCTCTGAGATATTTATTTGGAAAGATTGAAATAGGCATAAACGTGTGCATACGGCTACATTTAATGTCGTGTTAAAGTAAGGAAAAACGTGCGTTTCCGCGATCACTTAATGCACCCAATGTTTTCAGTGCAGTGAGGCATTATAACCAGATCTGGGAGTTGCATCGCGTGATTGGTTTTTCTTGGAAATTGATGCTTTTTACCCATTATTGAAATAGCAACGGTACAACTGTTATCTGAAAAGGTTACTCCTTTAAACCATTAAACTCCCAGTCTTGCCCTAATAATGAACATACGACCGGTTGATATAATCAATAACTAAGAATTGCGTACCATGAATCATTAGTACACAGTATACTTTGTAGAGCAAACGAATTGTATAGCAAATCTTCAAATTTCCATCGAACATGAGGTAACAAAATAGCTGAGTCAGGAACGTTCCAAAAAGATTCAAGATCTTAAGAAATGTAGCAGCTCCAAGTGCGCAACCTGAAATGAGGTAGAAACAAGAGACTGTCTCTACGGAATACGTGAATGTTTATTGAAAGGTGTAACTATCTATACATATATACACATATACGCACTCGAAGCAGTGCTGCAAGAGATCATTACCCCCGCAAGATGTAATGAGAGGCATACGACGTGCATGTCGCACAGCCATATCCAATGCTCTGGAATCAGTCAATTGGTTACATTTTCCCATTGTTAATGCCACGAATAAGAAAATGAAATCGGTCCATGTTGTAGATTCACTGAGTGCGTAGTTTTCGGAGGAGCCCTAAATTATACCATACAGGACAACCTTGGCTGGAGTAAGGATACCAGTGTGTCAGGATGAACAGCACTAGAGACTGGAAGGGCATGCGAATCGATATTCCATAGCGAAATACATAGGAATAAAACGTATAACCGGACACTCATTTGCTAGGGCGTAAAATCCGAGGGATGCTACTACCCTATTCATAATACTTGACAGTCAATGGCGTCGAGGGAGCTTGGAACCTTGATGCGTCCTACGTGGAAGGGACTCAAGTTGAAGGTCACCATCTCTGCGTCGTTACGCCACGCGGCAGACGTACCTTATTGTTAGTAGGGCCGACGCTTTTGCGTCGTCCGGAATTGTGAACTTAGAATTAGCAGCGACGAATTCGACTTTCCCTTCCGATTTCAAAAACCCTTTCACTGTCCTTTCATTAAAGATAGCGCAGATGTCCCGGACGATTTTTTCAGCCATATTCGAAGTGTACCGAAGTCTTGAGTATATTATAAATATTAAAAATTTACCAATGCATCTCTTTGCTAACGACAATATTTTATAAGAATATCGGTTATTGTACAGGTCGAATATATATGAAGAATTAGTAAAGCAGATCGGTTTGTTTATACGTGACATAATCGTCAACAAACGCATCTTCTATCCTTATTCTTCCTCCACACTCAGCCACCCCTGTTCCCTCCATTCTCGATGTTCCTGCTTCGCGTTTCGCCTACTTGCCGTATCTCACGTGACCCCGCACTCTCTATTGATTCCGCGAGGGTGCATGCGCTCTTGCAAATATCTCCTGCCAAGAGGGTTGTTGGCGGAAGCAAGAGGGAGTTCGGTTAAGTTACGTCGTGAGGTACTAAGACTGCTCTGCACTGGTGGTGGAGTTTAAGCCGGGTTAGAAGTAGACATCGAGATTGGAAGCAGTGCGACGCGCGACCATCTGTGTTTCTCGTGTGTCGGCATGAATTATCCGATCGTTCTCAGGTAGAGCCTTTCATCCTCACTCACGCTAATTATTACCCGTGCAGTCTTGCACCGAATTTACTTCATTCTGAAATCCCCTATCAGCATTACCTTCGCTTCCCAACTGACTTTGAGTCTCTTAAATCCTTAACAATTTTTTTCGTCCAGTGTAAACTGTCCAAAATTGTTCAAAAGTCCTCGGAAACGGATGCCGTAAACTGTCTGCTTGCTTTCTCCTCCGCTCCGCTTTCTTCCTCCTTTTCTTTGAGAATCCCTTGTGAAATTCCTCTGAAAGGATGGACGGATTTAGAAAGAGTTCATCGGTTAGCCCCGTTGCGCATCGGTCCCTCGACCTGAAGCTATTGGAAGAAAAGATTAATTTTTTATTATCGAAACAAAGTGATCAGTAACGACGAATCTGCTAACCTGTGCCAATCGTTTCTCTTCTGTTCCAGAAGGAAGCTGAACTAAAGACGCAAGAGGGTAGAGGATGCTAGGGCTAGGTACGAAGTGGTGACCTAGCACTAATTTCCGTGCAAGCCCTCGATGCTTACGCTACGGCTGGTGTCGACACACTTCCTGAAGCAACCATAGGCAGTGCCCTTCGCCTGGAAAGGGCTTATGATGTGCCGTGATAGGGACATGAACCCAGAACTAGTCGATATCTACGATTCGTTGTTATTGAAAGTTTGATCTCGTCAGGACGGACCGACTGCGAGAGCGACGGACCGACCACGCAGTAGAGAGTGAGATACCATCCGGAAGCACATTTTATACCGGACGGAAGCTCCTCCGTTCTTTTATAATTTTACTTAATTTCCCTCCTTCGTTGCGCATCTAATTAGATTCTATACGCGTTTGTACTAAACGACGGAGACGTGGCGGAGTCCCCGCGAGGATCGCATTTCGTAAGAAGAAAAATACAATCACGGGGAAGAAGCCCAACGTACCGGAGAGTGTCACGAATGCTCTAATTCCCCGATAAATCGGAACGGGAGCATTGCTAGGACGAGGGAGGATCTATCCAGTTCACATTCGAGTCTCGAAGACAGCAAGGAATCTTGAGCAAGATCAAAGGCAAGAGGAATCGTCGAAACGAAGAGGCAGGTCAGCACGGCTTGGCGGGACTGTTGACGAGAACTTTCAGGCTGAATTCGGGATACTTCAACCTGTGGAGAGTCGCGAAAGAGTGTATTGTGAGTATGATTTATCAAGCCTTCGTCCGTTCTCGATCCCCTCTAGGAAAGTTCCATGCTTCTCTCACTCTGTACTTGCTCGCTGTCTCCTTCGAGACTCACCAAAAGTAGGACAATGCCTCGAAGCCATTTACTCATTACCGATTGTTCATCGGATCGATCACAACAATTGTTCCCTCGGCTGGTGAGTCGTGTCGCGATGACTTTTATTTACCAGCAGACGTTGTCCAAGGACGCAAGATTAAAATTTTGAGAACGTGATCGAGGACTTTGAAATCTTGATGCCCGCAAGATAGGATCCACAGTAATTCTCACAAAGTACGATACTTCTTTGAATACTCTTCAAGGCGTTATCCAATGTATACATATACCAGGTCTCCATATGTGCCCACCGCTTCTCAAGTCCCACGCAACCGAATATAGCGATAGCAATCTTTGCCAGAAGCAATTTCGCTGGTGATCAGCAAGTAAGAGTGCACACGTTCGATCAGTGATTATCGAATCATCGATTATGTCGATCTAGAGAATTTGCTCTCGGGAACAATCAACCGGTCCGAGTGGTCTGGCTTCAAGGCTGCCTCGCGATGGCATAAATTTCGATCACGTAGGTCCACGCAAAGCTGACTGTCATATTGAAAAATAATCTTATCAATCGAAAGTGAAAGACGCAATGATGAATATGTGAATAGCGAGTATTGCGTGTTTTCCTCGTAAGCTCCTCGTTTTCGAAGAGCTTTACTCAACTCCTCTCTGCTACCGGGAAAAGCTCCTCGTATTTCCTTTTCTGGTAATGCGATCGGGTGGTCCATTATGCAATACGCGATACGTAACATCTAGCTGGCGGGTCTTCCTTTCCTCGGGAAGTTTTTGCAAAGCAAGGAAGCGCAATAACAGAACTTCTCATTGCAGAACAGAATCATTAAGAAAAAAAGATTTCGTAAATTCCCTGCTCAATTTATATATATTTACGTTCGCTTTGTATCTTTTTTTTTTTTGGAATTTCAACCAACTTTCCTTGAAAGTTCGAGAGCTTCTCCAACAGCTTGGTGAATCTCGAGCCTCGAGCCAAACGACTTCCAAGAGCAAGTCGTGAATCTCCAAGAAACTCGTGTCTGCTTGATCCTCCTTGTACCGGCGCTGTCTCGTTCTGATTCGCATCCTCCTCCTCGTCCCGCGACTTCCCAATGGCAACCCGGCGTCATGGCACGTGTCCAGCCAATTACGTAAACCTCCTAGCGGCTAGGTTAGTTTGGCACGATATTCTCGAGACCCGAAATTTTCTGAATAACAATACAGAACCGCTACTTGCTTCACTCGTGGGTACTACGTACGTCATAACCTGTTTTGAGTAACTACACTATTTTTATACCGATCTCATTTCTTTTTTCAGTTTATTAGCCCGAGTAGTCCAAGGCGTGCCTCCTCCCTCGAGCCAATCGCGTCTTGTTTTTCCTTCGGAGTTCTTTCTCAAAATAGAAAATGTAGTATGGAAGCGGCAAGCTGACGTCGCGTGTATAGCGACAGTAATGTAACTTGGGTATCCATCATTTTAAGCAATGCCAACCGGCGAATCTAGGCGCACGCCAGTAGTCGCGAAAAACCGCTCTGTCCTTACTCCGGCTCTAAGGGAAGCACGAAGGAGTCATCCGAATTATGTGATATCAGAAGAGAGTAGACATTGTAGATTTGAATAGGTAAATAGTCTGCACGGAGTCATTAGTATAGATTTCGTTCGAAGCAGGATGATGCAAAAGACGTGTTTAATGATCGCGAGGCACTTTGCAAAGCAGAGGCGAAGAATAAATGTTCAATGCTATTTTAGGATAGTAAGGATTGTTGGAATATATTTCTAGTTTTATATCAATAACAGTGCGGCAGTGGGTCGCGGTGTAGACGGAGTGGGATGAGACGACCTCAGCAAGAACCTCTTCATCACCATCATCACCATCATCATCATCATCATCATCATCATGGATCCTCAGCCAGTCCCACACGCTCCCGTCAAGTTCACGAAAAGGTCAGTCGTTTATGTGCTTTCGAGTTGCATTAATGTCTTGGGTCCTGCTGGTCGCAGGATCAAAAATTCGTATAAAGATTGTGTGACAGATGAAAAAGAGAAATCAATGACTTTATCGTTTAGGAGGAGTCTCGACTTGCTCGAGTAAAGCGTGTCCTTGCTGGATCTCTTTTGGGTCGTGGAACGGGATCTGCAAAGGTCTTTGGCACCCGTCTGGACCTGGTTGAGTCCTATCAGGATACTGGAGTCCCGTTCGTAGTTCATCGACTGTGCAGCTACATCGAGACCCATGGCTTTCAAAGTGCAGCCGTCTTCAGATTATCCGGTGGCAATCCCAGGGTGGCTGAAAGACTCAGGGCTGCCTTTGAGCGCAGAGGGGATGCCGATTTAGAGGGTGCCGCTTGCCCGCCTACAGCTGCAACTCTCCTCAGACAGTATCTTAAGGAACTTCCACAGCCCGTAGTATCTTCTGCCCTCGTTGGTAGATTGCTCCAAATTCACTCTCGTACGTATAATTCAACTATCTCTTTACTAAAACCACCCCATTGATCTCTCTGTAATTATATCTCCCACTCATGAATTTCTTTCGAATTTTAATGGACTCCACAGAAGACTATGATAAGGATCGTGAGAACTGGATCGGCACTACCAAGGAACTTCTGTCGACCCTACCACCCTCGCACTACCGTCTTCTCGGCTACCTAGCAATCTACCTTGGCAAGTACGAGGCCAAGCATGGCAGAAGTGCTGGCGTCTGCGGTGTCTTCGCGCCGGTTATCTTGCCGCACGTACCACCAGCGACAACCCTCCTCAGGGACGTCCTCGGCGAGGCTACTGTTCTCTTTCCTGACTGGTGAGCAGCATCAGACTTGGCATAGTTTAGCGCGGTGTCGTCGATCGTGTTCAGCTCGGCATATATTACTAATGGAAAACGGAAGTACATTCCTCGTAGGTCATGTTCTCGGATGCGAATCAGGATACGTCCGGTAACGAAAAGAAGCTTCTCACTCTCAGGCCCGCGACTAATAGTCGCATCCGTAAAGCCGTGACATGTAAACGACCTTAATGATCTCGATGGAATGAAAATTCAACGGAAGGTCATTGGGTTCTTGTCGATACTCGTGAAACGCATCTGGAGGCACGTACGCTTTCTGGAAGCTGAAGGCGCTCTCGCAATACTTGAATCTACTACGTGCGTAACCTTGTGCAACCTGGACCTCCTGCTTTTTCATGAAGCATGTGATACCGCTTACTGGTGCACGACAAATTGCTTCCACCCTACTTCCGGTTCTTTGAAGGATTTCGCGCCACCTGTTTACTCTTAGTACTTCATCTGCGACGAGCGCCGATATCGCGGAAGGAAATAATCTGGTGGAATGGCCTACGTGTTGGTCGGTCGACCGTAAAACGATCCGATTCTTTTTTATTATTCAGCATCTACGTTGCATTTGCTTAACAACGATAGAAAGGTTATTAATTTTGCACTGAGCGTTGTGGGCTCTATTTTTCAAAATAAAATATATCCATCCGTTTCATTTTTTGGGGAAGATCGCTATTGGCGTTACAAGCTATTTTCGAATGGCACGATAACCTTTACCAGGAATGGTCGCGAAGGTAGCAGACATGCTCTCGCGCATGAACTACGTCTTGGCCGAGTTATAAAAAGAAGCTTTTTAATTGGAGTCATCTACGTGTAGATGCTCCAGTCTAGCGTCCTCGAGAAATAACCCTTTCAGCCATAAAGAAGCTCGCCTTGTCGAAAGCAAAGCTCATGCTTTTCGTATCCCACGTCCCTTTGCCATTATTATTTCTTATCCCGCGGCAGATTCGTCCCTTTTGTTCCACGATAAAAAGGAAATCTCTTGGGATTTTGTCTAGCGCATAACACGGTGCTTCTGGACTTCTATTTAAATGCTCTCTCTATTTCATACGGTATTAGGAAAATCAGACCCGAACGTTTTCAAAAAAAAAAAAAAAATTTTTAAATCGTGACACCACTGCACTTAAAAACACGAGTAATTATCGTCGAATCGAGCGAATGAGAACATTTGAGAAAAAAGTGCCGGCGCATCCACATCCCTCCATCGTGTTCGCTCTGACGTAGTACTTTCTCGAAGTTCCAAACCACAGAGGCGATTGGCTTTCTCGATTGGCTGACTGCGAGTATCACAGTGATAGCAATTGCGAATAAGGCCCCAACAGTCATGTGACATGGCGGCTTTTGCTATAAGTGACGGTCCGAGCGAGTTACCGCAACCAGTCTATATTTACGGTGTGTTCGGTGTGGATTCACTCATTCAGAGAAATATTGTGGATTCGGAGATTTATGCTGGATTTTACTGGATTTCTCGAGATTCGTCGTTACTCGAGAGGCCAAGGTCAGTTGGAATTATTAATCATTTTAGTTCAACTAGCGAAATCAATTATTTTCATATATTCTCTTAACGCCACCTACCACCCTGCTTATCGACGTCCTCTGGCATCGAGTAAAATTAGGGCTGTGTTATTGACCGCGTGACGCGAAATCTGTTAGATCGATAAGCCTAAAGTTCCACGTTCATTCTTCACGAGGCGTACATAAAATTCCGTTATTATGCACGTATACGCGGACGCATAGAAAGAAAAAGAGTTTCGTGCACGTAGATTTACGACGTAAAAACTATACTCCACGTATATTCCATATAAACAATGCCGGCTGTCACGCGAAATACCGTGATCATTTTTTATTTTTCGTACGTATAGTCGCTTGAAAACACGTTCCACGCACAAGGCATATCATGTTAACGACCTCAATTGATTTCGCAATATCTCCCGAGTTCGATTGTTGCACGTTCCACCTGATACCGCGTGTCGTTCTTAATGCGAATTTAATCAAACGTCATTGTGCAAGAATAATATTATTATTTGTCAGAGGAGAACACCTCGGAATCTAATGCAGAGAAACGAGAATTACCGAACAATAATATATACAGTCTTGTTTCCAGTAATTCAAAATTGTCAGACGCATCACCGGAGATTCTATCTTTTATAACAATTCCACAAACGGATATACATCCTCAATGTGGCTCATTGTCAGAATAACGCCTTCGAATCGCTTATCGATCCACCATCCATCTGACATTGGTCTATCGGAAATTTTACGGACGTCCGAAGTATATTGACCTTGTTAACGGCATTACCGTTTGTCATACTCGATAATGACGTCGGGACGCGTGTTGGATTAAAAAGAAAAATACCCTCTTTGGCCTCGCAATTGCCGAGCGAACGTGCAGCGACTGTTACCCCGTTTAGGAATTTTCCAAACGAATTCCCCTTGAAACGTGTTCAAGGAAATATTTACGGGACGGTGTACCTGGCCCTGGGACGACGAAAGAGGGGGGGAAGGGGATGGTAATATCACAGTCGATTAAAATAATGCAAAACGTGTTGAAAAAATCAGGACGATTCGCTTGAGTAGAGGTCAATACGAGGTAGAGGCTACACCGGCCAAGGATCTCTCACGTTTAATTGTCGAAGCATCCGATGAATAATAATTGAGCAGTACCACCGATGGTTACGCTTCTCGGTAAATGCATCGGCATAATTTCATCCGTATCGACGGAGATAGGTACTACGCGGAATCGAGACGCCTCGGCGCCCTGCACGTTCTCGAATGTGCAAGCAGCTGCAATGCGCAGGTCCCTCCCTCCCTCTACCCTCCCGCCCAGCCGAGCATATCGCATAAAGCTCCAGGCAACTCCAAGGGTCTCGCATCGCTTCTGCCGCCGCATACATCTCGGTTGTACTTTCCTATCATTAATATGTATATAAATATATACAGAAACGTCTGCGAGTTCCTCGTGACACAGAAACGTCGCTCAGCCGTGGATTCGTCGGGTCTACCGAGTTCGTCGCGGCGTTTGCTTACACTGCCCTAAGGTAATCCTGATTGTGCGCGGTCACGCTTACGGGACGCATCGTCGCGGCACAGCTAACGGTTACGCAATCGACGCTATCTGTGCCGTAGGAGCGATCCGAAACGATGCACCGTCGCTTTTCGGTACTGGCTACTATACTTGCGGAATTCGAGAGCGAGCGCCGACGCTTGCTTATTTACTGACTGCTGACTCGTGTGTTTCTTTCGTACCGGTGCTTGTTGCTAACTCGCAAGTCGATCGAGGGACACTTTGCCATTGGAGAGCTTTGTCGTTGCGCTTCCTGGATCGATATTCACTCTCTTTCGATATCACCGGAAATAGACGGTAGCTGCTTACTGTATATCTATACCTTATAATATGTCTAACACGGGATAACAATGGATTCATTGTTGTCGTTGACAATGGATTGTTTTCCTGCTGTAACGAATCGTGTGACAGTCGCGCGCATTTTATAATATCGTCTTACCGATCGATCAAACTGTCTGTATTGATATTGATATCTAAAATAGTGCGATGACAGGTATACGATATGCTGGGACGGTAATCATTATCTGTCACGAGCTTTCGTGCATGCTTAGGGTTATCTCGTAATTGAACGTGTGCAAAGATCGATCCGATGGATCGATCGGTAATCAATCGTACGAATATCATTTTGGAAAATAAATTCGTGGCTTATCACGTCAAATACCTGCCAATCGACTCTAGAGACTCGATGCCCACTTGGAGTATCGTCTCGGCGCGATACACATCGATTTATCGATTGAATCACACACGTCGATAGATTTGCAAGATTGCACTTCTTCCCTGTAAAAATTCTCCCCGAATCGTTGACACACAATTAATATAGTATTACTTTGAGGAAGAAGAAGCATGTTTCGTGTGTTTTAGAAAACTGCAAGCTTCGAGAATTTGTCTGTTGATAAATCAGTGGGATAACGTTTACAAATATCTTTGACACGATTTCCATTGTCATTGTCATTGGCATTGCTCAATGCTATTGCTAAGAAAAAACAATCTATTTCTGCTATGCTCGAGTAACGCGAATGCGCGAGAATATAAATAAGAAAAAGCGAATGAGAAAATAAAAACGCAGATGGCACAGAACCGAGTTTAGAAGTGGGAAATCGTCGCATTGACGATGACCTCGGCATTGGCTGCCAGACTGAATCAGTGGCTTATCAAAGTATACAAATTCTTTAAGATAAATTCTCTTACAACGGTCTCTTATTTATTTTTTGGACGCACGGTAGATTGCCAATACAAGGCATTTTCTTGATACGGCACAAGATAGCCTTCTTCCAGGGATAAACTTGTTATCAGCGTCCACTCATGTATTATACCCATAATAATGAATTTCGCCGGCTCATGTTTCCCGATAGGAGTCCTCGTACGGAATCAAACGCAAGATTGCTTCAGACTTCAGTAGCAGCTGGATAGAACTGGGGAAGCCCACGTACCCGAGTCAAAAAATACATTCTAATTCGAACCTATACGTCTACGTTGCGCGCGTTAAAGTCTGATTTGAAATTGCATAACACGCGGGGGAATTAAAGCAAAATTACTTTTGGAAAAGAAAATCTGTAGCTTTCCCGGGCCAAACTAAAATTTATATCTGGACTTGGATATTTTCTTTACTTTGCACGGTACTTCATACTTGACCTCTCGCGAGAGATCAACGGTTCAATCGTGAATGTATTTATTCCTTGTGAATTCGGTACAAGGTTTTGCCTCCTGTCGGTGCGAATCGCTTGGGCGAGAATTAGCATTGTTTGTGCTGGTCATTGTTCTTTGCCGATAGCACAAGTGCTAGTGGTATTTTAACTCTCGTAGCGCGTAATTTATTCGAGTCATTCATGGTATTATTTATGGAGAGCAGAGAAATGTAATTCGAGGCTCGCAGATTGTTTATTGTCGCTTATCGATGGAATCGTGGCACGTTTTCTCGGTAACGTTCAGCATTTGACAAATAAATAACGGGCCGATGAGTCATGACGACGGCGGAGCATCGTAGTGTAGGATTGTCTCTCCTGTAAAATCAGACAATTCGTATAACGAAAGATAGGGATACGGCCTACGTGCCCGCTGATAGCCACGTACACGAGTCTCTAGTATCTGTGTCAAAATTATTTTCATTTGGAAAACTGCGCAGTTTCCGAATTTAGCTGAGGAGTCTAAGAAAATGATGTTATAATTCTGGCTGGCGCCCAGGATTCTTAAAGCACTCGTTCACGACTGATAGGCAAATATTTCTACCAATACTCTCGCCAATTTTCTTAGCATAATAATAACTGCTCGAACGACGCGGCTCTTCTATCGGTTTACTCTGTTTGGCAGTTTCCTATGGCCGGTAGGCCGTTTTAAACAAAGGTACAGGGAATAATTGTCGTTGATTTTTCTACATAGAATTTCTAATGGCGAGGCCACGTCGGCACTCGCGGAACGTGGCTTCAGTTTTTAATCGTCTCAATGAATGCGCGACTCGGCCATTATGCAATGCAAGAGAGAGAGAGAGAGAGAGAGAGAAAGACGAAGGAGAAGAATATAAAGGCAGAAACACGTGACAAGAGATTACCTAGAAATGCGACGACGCCTGGCATCGTTGTCGCCACCAAATTAAAAAGCACGTCAGTTGTAGTGTCAATCACTGAAGGTGCGTCAAAGAGCGCGAGAGAGAGAGAGAGGTGGTCGTTACAGAATGTTTATCATTATTTTACACCATCTGGTAAAACTCGAGGGAGTCTAAGCTCTGATCTTTATAGTTTTAAACCTTGAATAAATTTGTGATATCAATGACTCGTGGCAGGACTCGATGCATTACGCGGAGAAACCTTGGAGCAAATTATTGCTCAGTCTGTTTATGTGTTGTTTGCAATACAATTATTATGGAATTTGAGCAAAAAAGATTACGAATTCAAGTTAATGTTTCATAATCTTTGCCAGAGAGAAACTGCAGTATCTAATGAGAGAAAAATATATGTAATCGATATCGAGTCAATAGCAGCGATGCGACGTTCTTTACTGCTTTCAAGGTAAAAAAATAAGTATCCGTCCGGTGACAGTCGATTTGATAATTGATACGGGGAGAAGCGTCGTTATTCATAATCAATTACATGTGCCTTTGGATTTGTGAACATTTTTTTTCGAACACCGCCCAATTTGGACCTCCCAAAACTTCGCGCTTGGTTCTCGATTAACGAAATGTCAAAGAGAGATTTAAAAAAATACAAGCGAGAGAGAGAGAGAGAGAGAGAGAGAGAGAGAGAGAGATAATAAGCGAAGCCTTGGAAAGTATCGATAATAGCTTTAACGGATCGGTTCGCGACCCTGACTCTTCCGCTCAGACCGAGTAAGCCGCTATGTACGTTCCTGAATTGTTGGAAAGTTTCCGAAAGAGCGAAGAACGGAATGACTCGAAGGATTCGATGCTCCCGCATACTTGAATGTCTTTTTTGCAAAAAATCAGCAACAGGAATGTGTCGATATATATATATATACACACAAACAAAAAAACAAAGAAAAGTAGATGCTACGTGACATATACGGCAGTCTCTATAGGTACGATTTGATTTTTGAGGACGCCCACCCTCGTGTGTAAGTCAGGCGACGTAAATGTCATTGTGAATCATTTCTGGCTGAGGATCACGATGATTTGCGTGATTATGTATTAGTTGGAAGCCGGTGGCACGACTAGCCACTGCACCAAAGTAGACAGCTGAGAGACGCCGATCCTTGAGGCCCTCATCCAAAGATGACGTAACCCATCCTATTGAAGACGGCTGTCGTGTGGGTGCCTCGAAGTTTAATGACAAGTAGCCACAGATGCGTGTAAAATACACGTGACAGGCTAAAACTATCCACAGCTACATAAAAACACGTAATGCCAACGCGCTAAGGAGAAAAAACCAGTTCGAATTGGTCGCGAGTCTTTGGATAAAAATAGACGTTCAAATGACTGCGTAATTCTGCGAATCTGCTGTATCAACACCTTCCTCGAGACTCATTAGCGAGTCGCCAGTATTTCTCCGCTGTGTGTTCCGTTATCTAATTTTTCCAAACATCCGCCAATTGCTATACTAGTAACTTAATATTTTTACTTAACATTCTTACTCGCTCTCGTGTCTCCGATTCTTTCACTTGGGGCGACTTTCCACGCACAGCGACGTCCGACCTACATAATTTTTTTTCCCTCCTAGATGCATCCACGTTTATGGACATTTTCGATAAATGTGTCGATTTAAATAGGCCAGTAGCACAAGGTCGGATTCGCTTGATTCTTTCTTCTCAGTTACAGAGTGCGGGAGAAAAGGAAAATGAAAACTAAAATAATGAGAGGAAAAATCGTATCGCTTCTCCGCTTTTCTTCTTCCGTCCGTAGACTCAAAATTTTACAAAAGTTGGCAACACTCGACTACACGGTAACTAGGGGTTCATTTCTCGTTTCGCAGCAAAACGTTGTCTTGCCGTAATCAGGAAGAGCCCGATGAAATTTAATTTCCCGAAATGATCCACCAGTGGCTCAAACTTTCCCTTAATCGTAATTGATTGATTGATTGAATTTGAAATTTTTGAAAAATTACTCGATTGACGAAACAAACCGCCAAACGTTTTGACATAAATGATAAGAATTCGAATTGCTCGTTCTTTGAAAGAAAGTTGCAACGATTGGATTCAGTACCGAGGAACTTTATCGTAACGATGCGGATGAATGTCTGCCTTTAATTGCCATCAAATTTACGAGACTGCTAAACGCAAATACACAGGAGAGCCTGAAATAGTCGGTCTGACGTCAGTGGCGCTTGGATTAGACATATGCATGCGTACCGGGAGGCTGCGTCGAAAGAATCCATCCGATTTGATGGGCAGCATCTAGCTGCTAATTAACGATGGATTTATTTATATACGCATATATAGATAGAAATACAGGAGCCGAGGATAGTTATATCTCTGAGATAGAGATCGGTCTCTTCGATTACTTTTATTTTTATCTTAATAGTTACGTTGTGATAGAAAAGCCAGCGACGATAAAGGGTTACTGATAACGTCACGAGTACGACCCTCTACAATCATATGATCGTTTGACGTCAATGCGAGAGACTAATTTTAAACGTGTCATCGACTTTTCAAAATCATCACCTGCCAACAGTTAATAATAACGAGAAAAAAAATAAATAGAAATTAGAGAACAACTGCATGTAGAAAGAATGATGAATCGTGTGCAAACTTTTGACGTACGTCTCGTCGGGTCCGATTTTAGACCCATAGTTGGCCGCCACACTTATCGCTTAGTGCTAATATAGAATTGCGACTCTATGATAGACACCGTGGACAGACGTGTGCTTGTACGTACATACGAGGAATTATCGAGGAGCAACACTGCCTCCTTCGTTCGTAAGGATGTCGAGGTTTGGCGAACCGGTTTCAAATCTCCTCTTTTTTTTCCTGACAGAAATCTGAACGCGTGCCGAAGGTACTTGTCGCCCACTGACGATAGAAAAAAGGTATAAAAAGATGAAAACGACGGTAAAATCTTTCCATGATATTTACGAGACCCCATAAAGCGTATTACGTACCCTCGTCGCACAGCCTTTACCTCTTTTGGAATTTGAAGGAAAAATATATATATAAAGATTCAAGGTAAGTTTGCTCGCATCCCGGTTGACCTTGACGATCATCATCGGTATCATGATCATCCTCTGGACACCTTTGCATCCTGTAACTAAAAAAGTCGAAAAATAATGACGAAGCGGCAAGAAGCAGGAATCGTAATCAGGGGCCTTGTTTGTTATTGAGTCGTCCCTGGCTTGTACCATGCGTGTCCACAATACACTCGCAGTCTCCTATCAATGTTCGCATACTCTTATGCGAGGTTCACACGCGTTACCAATATAGACGTAGGACGGTCAGTTGCCGGCACCAGTCGCGACGCTCATTCGTTCTCCGACAGGAGGAGCAGTTAGAAAGTCAGCAGTGAGCAGACTTCGCGCGCTATCGACCAACGGCTTTAGTGTTCGCTCGTCGAGCAAACTCGTGAAATCGTGGAGTTACGATTCCGTCGATCGCAACTTCGATTCTTTTCTTTCGTTACTCGATCCTCGTTATTCTTTTCGTTACCGTGTTGGTAATCACTTCGAGGATTCATGATCCTCTTGTGGCATAAAACAGCAACGCGTGTCTCTCTAGTGATCTTGTGAATCGACCGGTCGCAGCCCTTTCTCAACTAGGCAACCATAAATGTTTCCTAGAATCGTAGAAAGATTCGTATTTACACCAGCGGTTCGCTATTGGAAAAGAAAGTTGGTGTTCGCGATCACATGAATATTCGTCGCTCAAGAAAGGAAATATAAATCGACCCAGAAACTACAAACTACATGTAGGTAGAATCCATATTATTACGTGATCATACATACCTTTAACCACATATCCTAATACTTGGTAATTTTTTATCGCTTTTTCCTCAATGCTTTTCCTTTCACATTTTACTCTAATTCTTCGTTTATCTACTTCCTTCGTTTTATCAGTAACGGGAAGCAGCAGGATCATCCCGATCCTCTTAACTTTATCTATTGGGTTACTCGAGTGTCGACATTTTCTGTGTCCTTTATGTTCTTCGCCATAGAGTTGCAACATGCTTACGTTCATCTCCATAACGGAACGTTTGCCTTCCGCTCGCATTTCAGTCGCGTAATGTCGGCTTGGTAGCTTTAGGTTATAATAGTGTAGCAGTCGATAATGCCGAATAAATATTCGCATTGCTCAATAATAATATTCTGATGTACACCTGTCAGTTTATGCATATAAATAAAAGATCGACTATGTATATTATATATAGGTGAAAGGTAGCTGAGACGGCATAGCGAATAACACGGCAAAATATATGCCGTCTCATTGTCAGACATCTTTCGCCACTAGGTAGACACGTGTCGGTATGGACTCGATAATTAATAATTCCGAATTCAGATTGGGGTTAGGCAGAGAGAGGGGATTTTTTTGTAAGGCTTGATTTAATTTCGCATTAATATCATGAATATAGTCTCGCAAACATTTGTCTGGAATCCATCTTCATTTGTGCTAATTATCGTTTCCACGCGAATGACATTCGCAAACAGTTCTATTCGTTTATCGTCACTAATTGATTTCTAAATATTAGTGATATCTCGAACGCTACTTATAAAACACTGCTGATCGATCGATGTGGCAGTATGTACTTTCATCAAAAACTTTCGGTAGACCTATGCGCTTTGAAGAAGTTTTATTTCCATTCAGTTGCCCCCACTGGAAGGCACTTTTGCATTGAGAATCAATTAAACCAGTTAGAGGCTTGACGGTACGTTGCTTGATGCAATTAAAATCGCTCGTCGGTCACGAGGACTGTTAGGCTGTTGCATCGTTTTACTCGACTGTTAACCAACTGCGCAAGAAAGTCACTTCCGGTTTTCGTGAAGTTAGCCGAGAAAAAGATATCTAGAAAGTAGAGAAAGAAAAATGACTGAACCACGGAAAATCGTGTCTACCTCTATATACGTCCGTACATCCTGTCTCCGTGTGAACATTCCGTCACCTCGTCATCGTTATCTGCGCGAACCACGTAAATTTCGCGGCGGTTTCTCATTGCTCGACTGTCGTAATTTGCTAAAAAAAGAACTCGCCAGTCAGAGTTTCGTCGCGGACTGAGTTGGCTCGGTTAAATTGGCATTGCGGCCAAAATCGGAAGTCAGAATGATTCGTTCACAACCGCGGCATTCCCGAGGACTGTTATCGGCCTGATTAAAAAAATTCTCCCAGCTGGCACTCGGTTAGCCATATTGACAGCTTGTGCGTTACGATAAATGTCAGGACTTAAAAGCTATATAAAAAATCCTAAGCTAACAAATTATTTTCCCCTTCCTTGCGTAATTACTACTATGGAACGTCGCAAGTTCTAACGGTTCTTCCAGCAAAGTCTTTATTGTTTTTCTTCAAGCCACCCAGCGTGAAATGATCTAAAACAAAAGTATTTTCCACGATCCTCCAACTTTTCTTCTGAATAATGATTAAGGTTCGCTCTTTTTTGTTGCAGTATCAAAGGATCCACGGTGTACGGTGTGATCTCAACCGATTGCAAAGTCTGCAAGGACTCTAAGGGCGAGCTCAAGGAATCCGAGAGCACGTCGCTGCTTTGCGCGCTGAAACCGCGCAAGCGCAAGGAACGCCGCGAATCTTGTTGCCAGGAAAGGAAGCTAATCAGGTATGGCCGGTCGAGCTGTTATTAATTGGGTCTCGACAGCCAGAGCATCACCGGATCTGTCCTCGACATCCAGTCGGGATCGGTTACCAAGAGAATCTCTTACGCTCTTTACAGGAGCAACAGTGAAGAGCGCATTTTGGAAAGTGCTGCCAACACTGCCGATTCGATACGCAGAGTAAGCAGTCACGAGGATTTCAACAGCGCCAAGCATCTGCACTTATTATCGCAGCTCGGTCCGGACATGGGTCACGGAGTGGTGAGTCTGATATAATGCATCAAATTGGCACCGTTGATCCGTTGATGATTTAATTGATGGAATCGTTTGTAGAGGTGCGCCGGGTTTCCTCTTCACGAGAGAACCAACGTTTCTCCGGTTTCTAATAAGCCGTCGCCGGTCCCGTCGCCCTGCGATGCTGTCCTGGCTTCCGAGAGGTTCGAATGCGACGCCGAGCGTCTCAGAAGCAGCGAACGCTTCAGTAGGAGTGTCACTCCTCGGGGAAGGCGTCAAGCGAGACGCAGAAAAGTTCACAGAGGTTCGGATGTCGATCAGAATTCCAGTAAAGAAAACGAGGAGGAACTCGAGGGTATTTATGCCCGGTCTCATAATGCAAATAGTCGCAATGGTTCGCCTGGGCCCAGCTTCCTTGAAATGCTAAGCAGTGGGCCCAGTAGATCACCATCTCCTGTTCGACCTCCGATCCTCGATCACGATGATACGAACAATCCCAGTTTGACGAACTGGGGTTTTCAGCATAGACAGGGCACTGTGAGTAGTATGAACAATCTATAATATTCTATGCATTCTGCAATGGGTGATATATAAAATTCGTTCCATTTTCTTTTTCTTATAGGAGGAAGAAACTGATGCTCGCGTGGAAGCCATGTTGTCACCAAGGAACTCGTTGCTCGTACCCAGAAGATTTTATTCTGAAAATGATGTTCAATCCAACGTTCCGAATGTCACCGAGCATGGTCTCAAAACCCTGACCAAACACATTAATGGCTTGAAGAAGAAAATCAAAAAGTATGAGGATGAGTTCGAACAGAACTTTGGCTATCGTCCTAGTCACTCTGACAAAATGAGCAACCGCGACATCAAGAAACTCTGCTCGGAGCTTAATAAGCTGAGAAAGGAGCATAAGATACTCAAGGAAGATCCAATTGGTGCGCTTCTGGCGAATGCAAACAACAGGCTGAATAACGCCGGTAGTCCAACGAACAATAACAACAGCCCGGAGAAGTCACGGGCAACGTCCATGGAAGAGATGATCAAGGAAGTTGAACGGAAACTCAATGAGAAGAGACTTAAGTGTAACAGACCGGATAATATGGAGGAATTGACCTACGAACAATTACTTGATGAGAAGACCGCCGTTCAGAAGGCTCTTCTTCACATCGAAAACGCCTTTGGAAGAGCTGTTTCTAAGGAAGATAGAACAATCGTCCGACCACTCTATGACAGATACAGAACACTCAAGAGACTATTGATTAGAGCTGGACCGGTAAGTCTCAATCACTTTTCAAGTAGAATGCAAATAGTTAGAGGAGACCTCAAACTTTAAATGTCATCGTGTATTTGTGGATTCTAGAATAAAAATAAAGATAGCGTGACTGAACTCGCGACTATTCTGGAGCACGAAGCAATGGACTTCACGTCGTCCACACTTCCTGGCAATGCGGCGGACGGGGAAAGAAGAGCCAGCGAACCCGACATGTCTCACCGTGGAATTCTCGACTGCATCGAGAATGTCGATCAATTCCCAACCGACAGCGACAGTCAGCACAGCAGCAGCGAAGGAAGTCGCGGTGTTGGAGAAAGCCTTCACGCGTTGCCACAGTCAGTATATTTAATCTAACTTCTGTGCCTTCATTGAGTTTCATAAACAAGAATCTGTAATGGTTCCCGTCATATTTATAGAGAGGAGCTTCTGATTCAGCAACGAGCTACACGCGAAGAAAAGAAAAGACTTCGTCGTGCCCTCAAGGAACTCGAAGTCCAATTCGAAGCTCGAGCGGGTCGCCGAATGCAAAGAGAAGATCGCGGTCCACAAGTAACAACAGTGTACGAGTCTTATAAGCAGGCGAAAGCCAAACTGAGACTGATTGACGCTCTGCTTGCGAAGAAAGCTTGAAGCAGCATATAAAATCTCGAGAGACCGAGAATTGATACCCGTTGACGTCGTAAAGACGAATTTCCATTGAAATCGAAGAAATTCGAACGATGCGTGTTCTTAGAAAATGGCGTAACCGCATCGAGAGGTCTTTTCTGTCGAATTTATAGTAGGGGGATACAGGTAATAACAATCAAGATCTTTTCAAGTTATACGATCGATGAGTCGTAAAATTTTACGTAGAACTTCCGGAAGATTAAAAACATTCTCTTCGCGGAGTTATTGCGTTTGACTTGTTTGAGTACTGCTATGAGGATGTTACGGTGGCCATTAGGCTTATGGGTTTCTTGAACGGGGAGGGTGGTCGTTTTAACCTTTTGGCTACTTCTTTTTCTTTGCCTTCGTACTCGATTGAAAGGTTAATAAATAAGGAAATTTCTCGACCTATGAATATATTGAATTTATATTATTTTTTTTTTAATACACTGGTGTACTTTTTGTTTCCTTCTAGACGCATTCGAGTACCAAGGCTCATATCTATTTGGAATGCCTTTATTTATTTGTACTTATCTATCGTTCACGTGTGCGGTTTAATGACAGAGTCGCTCTGTGTTAAAAAAGAAAGTTATTTCGTTCGTCATATTTCGTAAACTCTTCATTTTGACATATACATACGTACAACACTTACGCGTGCTCCATTTCATTAGTACTAAGCGCGTATTCATAAAAAATCATTAAATGAGAAAATAAATGAGTATCGAACGGAGGGATTACTTGTAAAAATAAGTACCTTAAGAGATATCACATGTTGTAATTGTAAGAATACTATAAAATGTTATAATCATATAACATATGAAAAGAAAAAGATAACGATAAAGATTGACTATGTTCTTGTTGATTTTTATGTTACATTTGCGCGTTTAAAGTTCTCGCGAAATGCTGACGATTATTTTAATAATCGTTCATCACGTTTCACGGTGTTTCTACGTGAATCACAAAATTCTTATCGTTGGGTGCTATGTCTTTAAATAACGTAAGGGTCGACATTACACGAATGACATTGACAATTGAACCTATGCCGAAGAAATCTGTTTAGGACTCGTCTTCCGTTTTCATCATTATTAATCTTTCTACGCGCGTGTAGAACGACAAATTGACGAGTCGCCACTTTACCGTGAATATATCTGTACATACAAGGATCGGTATCGACGGTATATTAATACACTTCAATTAATTCTGGAAATAGAAAATAACACGTACCATGACTTTCGTCATTTTCATATAGGACTTTATTACGTTCTTGATAATGGTAATCAATATACAGTGTATGAGAGACAATTTTCTAGACCAAAGCATTTTTTAGTCTGTGATATAATAAGATATTTGTATCGTGGAAAGAGTGGATCGAGTGTGGTAATGTTGGAAAGGATGTGAGTGCATGAATGAAGAGAGTCGAGAAAATGTTTTCCTCAAGTTGTATCATGGAAACGTGAAAAAATGACTTTGTTGCTTATGAACGGAAGGAAAGGAATGGAGAAAATAGTCCACCTTCTTACCAGCCAGCGTTTTTCAAAACTCGGCGCTGAGTACCAGCCAGGACTATTTTCGAAGGTACATTCTATCCTCAGGGAAATCGAAAGGGAGAAAGAAAGAACGGCTGAAAGAATGAGAAATTGGAGGGATAGAAACTTACTTTTTTATTCTACGAGAGAAAAATGGTCTCATTTATCGAAAGACGCATACCGATTGCTTAAACGTGGTGATAGGGCATGTGGAAAAGAGTAGTGAGTGCGGCACGAATGAGAATAACAGAGTGCAGATGATAATACTATTTGTAGATCGTAACATAACATTTTATATTAATATTGCTTACAATATTTTATAGTTTGTAGCTGGAGGTACACAGACATTACATTGTATTGATTAATGAAGGAAGAGGGTTAAATTTGGAATTACGAATCGTTTGCTAGCTACGCGCGAGTAACGGAGACACAGCAGACATATAATGAATACATTATTAGCCGACAATCCCTCAATTTGTTAATTGTAAAAACATGCAGCTAATGTTTTCTTTGGTACTTTCTTGCCAAAGAAGACAAGAAAAGGTACGATAACAGAAGGAAAGGCATCTCGGTTATGGTTTTCAATAACATATCTAGGGAGTAGGTTCTCGTTAGGTATTAACGTGCAGTGAATGAACCCGGTGTGCAGAAGTTTAATAATCTTAATACAGTAAATCTAATCGAATAGTTTGCACATCCATCCTCTGCTGTATGCGCCACGTGTAGATGTATTTGGATAAAGATGAAAACAAGCATGACGTCCTTCACGCGTTCAGTAAGCATCTTACAAGAATCCCAACGACTTCGACGTTCATACACACGATATACGTTAATACGATATGTATATATATAACATAGCGTTGTACCTACATACATCATCACATACATAAATGCATACATTCATACTAACACCTTCATACATAAATTATATATATTATATAAATATATATTGTACGAGATAGCACACACGAGCGAATATAATAAAATATGATCTACAATCATTACGTTACGTTATTATTTCCTTACTATTTGCGTATGTCATCCATATAGGACGTCCATCCAAGATTCCGAAACAGAGGTTTTCCACTACTCACCGCTAGTTCCCAAAACAATCATTAGAAAGAGACGGGAACTATAGAACTCAAGAATTATTGAAAAAGTCTATTGTTGAAACATTTTTAAGAAAGTGCAGTGCCAAACTGACACCCGTGTAGTATCTCAATTTTTATTCAATATTATTGGATATACGCAGAATATACGGAGTAGATAAAAATTGAATTGAAATTGTAGAATATCGAAAATAAATGACGTTCAAATTGAAATATTAATAAATTAGGTGTTTGGAACATTAAAATAATTAAATAAATTAATAAAGTAAAATATTAACACTTAGAAATCAGAAATCCTGGCCAAGAATATTTACAAGTACTCGAAGTGGCGCGCAAATCCGTCGCGCAGACTCGGCGAGTGGGGGGAGCGCCGAAGGCAGCGCCCGGACTCGCAGCGCTCATTCTTCCTCGAGCCGGTCTCCTATACTGGTCTCTTGGAATTGCCTTTCTTATCCATTTGCAACTTTCTTCTATTTCTATATTTATTTCTTCTTCACTTCCTTATTTCTTTATATTTCATTCTTTACTTTCTTATTTATCTCCTTCCTCATTTATTCTCTACTTTTAAAACTCTATTCCTTACTTTTTTACTTTTTGACTTTTTTATTTCTATCTTCCTTTCTCAGTTCTCGTTTCACTCTGTCCCCTCTCACTTTCGATTGTGCTTGTCTTACTTTTACTATATTTATTTCTTCTTCACTTCCTTATTTCTTTATATTCCATTTTTCACTTTCTCACTTATCTCTTTGGAATTGTTTCTTCTCTACTTGTATAAATCTATTCCTTACTTTTCTACTTTTTGACTTTTTTATTTCTATCTTCCTTTCTCAGTTCTCGTTTCACTCTGTCCCCTCTCACTTTCGATTGTGCTTGTCTTACTTTTACTATATTTATTTCTTCTTCACTTCCTTATTTCTTTATATTCCATTTTTCACTTTCTCACTTATCTCTTTCGAATTGTTTCTTCTCTACTTGTATAAATCTATTCCTTACTTTTCTACTTTTTGACTTTTTTATTTCTATCTTCCTTTCTCAGTTCTCGTTTCACTCTGTCCCCTCTCACTTTCGATTGTGCTTGTCTTACTTTTACTATATTTATTTCTTCTTCACTTCCTTATTTCTTTATATTCCATTTTTCACTTTCTCACTTATCTCTTTCGAATTGTTTCTTCTCTACTTGTATAAATCTATTCCTTACTTTTCTACTTTTTGACTTTTTTATTTCTATCTTCCTTTCTCAGTTCTCGTTTCACTCTGTCCCCTCTCACTTTCGATTGTGCTTGTCTTACTTTTACTATATTTATTTCTTCTTCACTTCCTTATTTCTTTATATTCCATTTTTCACTTTCTCACTTATCTCTTTCGAATTGTTTCTTCTCTACTTGTATAAATCTATTCCTTACTTTTCTACTTTTTGACTTTTTTATTTCTATCTTCCTTTCTCAGTTCTCGTTTCACTCTGTCCCCTCTCACTTTCGATTGTGCTTGTCTTACTTTTACTATATTTATTTCTTCTTCACTTCCTTATTTCTTTATATTCCATTTTTCACTTTCTCACTTATCTCTTTGGAATTGTTTCTTCTCTACTTGTATAAATCTATTCCTTACTTTTCTACTTTTTGACTTTTTTATTTCTATCTTCCTTTCTCAGTTCTCGTTTCACTCTGTCCCCTCTCACTTTCGATTGTGCTTGTCTTACTTTTACTATATTTATTTCTTCTTCACTTCCTTATTTCTTTATATTCCATTTTTCACTTTCTCACTTATCTCTTTCGAATTGTTTCTTCTCTACTTGTATAAATCTATTCCTTACTTTTCTACTTTTTGACTTTTTTATTTCTATCTTCCTTTCTCAGTTCTCGTTTCACTCTGTCCCCTCTCACTTTCGATTGTGCTTGTCTTACTTTTACTATATTTATTTCTTCTTCACTTCCTTATTTCTTTATATTCCATTTTTCACTTTCTCACTTATCTCTTTCGAATTGTTTCTTCTCTACTTGTATAAATCTATTCCTTACTTTTCTACTTTTTGACTTTTTTATTTCTATCTTCCTTTCTCAGTTCTCGTTTCACTCTGTCCCCTCTCACTTTCGATTGTGCTTGTCTTACTTTTACTATATTTATTTCTTCTTCACTTCCTTATTTCTTTATATTCCATTTTTCACTTTCTCACTTATCTCTTTCGAATTGTTTCTTCTCTACTTGTATAAATCTATTCCTTACTTTTCTACTTTTTGACTTTTTTATTTCTATCTTCCTTTCTCAGTTCTCGTTTCACTCTGTCCCCTCTCACTTTCGATTGTGCTTGTCTTACTTTTACTATATTTATTTCTTCTTCACTTCCTTATTTCTTTATATTCCATTTTTCACTTTCTCACTTATCTCTTTGGAATTGTTTCTTCTCTACTTGTATAAATCTATTCCTTACTTTTCTACTTTTTGACTTTTTTATTTCTATCTTCCTTTCTCAGTTCTCGTTTCACTCTGTCCCCTCTCACTTTCGATTGTGCTTGTCTTACTTTTACTATATTTATTTCTTCTTCACTTCCTTATTTCTTTATATTCCATTTTTCACTTTCTCACTTATCTCTTTCGAATTGTTTCTTCTCTACTTGTATAAATCTATTCCTTACTTTTCTACTTTTTGACTTTTTTATTTCTATCTTCCTTTCTCAGTTCTCGTTTCACTCTGTCCCCTCTCACTTTCGATTGTGCTTGTCTTACTTTTACTATATTTATTTCTTCTTCACTTCCTTATTTCTTTATATTCCATTTTTCACTTTCTCACTTATCTCTTTGGAATTGTTTCTTCTCTACTTGTATAAATCTATTCCTTACTTTTCTACTTTTTGACTTTTTTATTTCTATCTTCCTTTCTCAGTTCTCGTTTCACTCTGTCCCCTCTCACTTTCGATTGTGCTTGTCTTACTTTTACTATATTTATTTCTTCTTCACTTCCTTATTTCTTTATATTCCATTTTTCACTTTCTCACTTATCTCTTTCGAATTGTTTCTTCTCTACTTGTATAAATCTATTCCTTACTTTTCTACTTTTTGACTTTTTTATTTCTATCTTCCTTTCTCAGTTCTCGTTTCACTCTGTCCCCTCTCACTTTCGATTGTGCTTGTCTTACTTTTACTATATTTATTTCTTCTTCACTTCCTTATTTCTTTATATTCCATTTTTCACTTTCTCACTTATCTCTTTCGAATTGTTTCTTCTCTACTTGTATAAATCTATTCCTTACTTTTCTACTTTTTGACTTTTTTATTTCTATCTTCCTTTCTCAGTTCTCGTTTCACTCTGTCCCCTCTCACTTTCGATTGTGCTTGTCTTACTTTTACTATATTTATTTCTTCTTCACTTCCTTATTTCTTTATATTCCATTTTTCACTTTCTCACTTATCTCTTTCGAATTGTTTCTTCTCTACTTGTATAAATCTATTCCTTACTTTTCTACTTTTTGACTTTTTTATTTCTATCTTCCTTTCTCAGTTCTCGTTTCACTCTGTCCCCTCTCACTTTCGATTGTGCTTGTCCTACTTTTCCTATTTCCTTGGTCGGGTCGAGCATATTAATTCAAGTAGTGATATAAGAGTAGTCACCCTGTTAGTGCAGCTAGACTTAAGACCATGGTGTCGGGGGTTGCCCTTCCGCCTCATCCGCTGAGCTTGCTCAGTGGGTCGGGCCCAAGTTGTGGCCGCAACAGGACCTTATGGGTCTCCCGACGGGGGCCTTGAGCCCCCTTAGGGTATCTACGGCCATGGTCTTTTGTTTAGTGAATCTAGCCAGGTGTCTAGCTCTCGCGTATTTAGTATAATTTTTTCGCTTTGCTAAAAACACTCCAATATGTCGTTGACCCCTGGGCACTCGTGTGGGTAGTGACGATCCTATGTGTCGGTGGGGAGGTCGGTGTGGTAGTCCGTTGGCTCTGGGTAAAGTCCTATTTGTGCTTGTGCTTGGGGGTCTTCTTCACTTGGGGTAGGTGCGGGTGCTATTGAGCACCTGCTAGTATAAAGTCACCCTCTGTCGGAGACATTTTGCGCGGGGATCGATGGCTAACGGGGCCCGCCGCCGGCGGCGGGCGTGGTTCCTTACGTCTAACCCACTGAGCTTGCTCGGTGGGAAGGGACGGAGGTTGTAGCGTTAAATATCGTCCTTCGGGATGTCCTGGCGGTGCTCGCAAGAGCCACTGCTGGGTGCTACGCCCGCGGTCTTTCGTTGCGGTGAATCTTGACAAGGGGTAGACCGCGTTTAACTTGTCCCTTTTGCGTTTAACTTATGTTAGCTTCTTCGCGTTTAACTTCACCTTACCCCCTTGTGCGTTTTTCTTGTCCCTCGACCCGACTTCCTTTCCTTCCTGAGGTTTTTCCCCCCTAGTCCTGTGCGCGACAGCCGCAGGACTCGGGGGTTTTCCTCAAAAAAAAATAAAAAAAAAACGGTCCCCTATGGGGCCTCGGAGGGGTCGTAGCTCCCTTGTGGAGAGGCAGGACCTCACGGAAATGGGCGGGGTGGGGCCCATTTCGCTCCCTTATACTTCTTACTTTTCCTACTTTTTTGAGTTTTCTCATTTGTCGTTCCTCCCGAATAATCTGGTTCTGGTGTACACGGTTTACACATTTTCTTCTCTCTTTGTTCCCTCAATCCTTACCATCTCTGTTTTTCACTCTTTCTTTTTGACAATCTTCATCTTTTTCCCTTCAACAACATCTTCTCTGGCTGCTGTCACCAAACGTTTCTACAGAATTTCGGAATCTCCTATTCCTTCCTATATATCCATTACTCTCCTCCTAATATATCCTTAAAAACTAAATTTTTAAAATCTTTTTTGGAAAAAGAAAAGTCCAAAGTGGTAGCCCATGTAGCATACCACACGTATATTTTATTGTAGTGATATATTTTAATACATTATTAATATTTCGTGGATTATATATGTACACCTGTACTTCGTATACTGTATCATTATTGCATTTGTCCAATAAATTATCTTGTAAGACTTATACACTTTTCGAATCTCCTATTCCTTCCTATATCTCCATCACTCTCCTCCTAATATATCCTTAGAAACTAAGTTTTTAAAATATTTGTTGGAAAAAGAAAAATTTGAAGTGGTAGCGCATGTAATACCACACGTATATTATATTGTAGTGATATATTTTAATACATTATTAATATTTCGCGGATTATATATGTACATCTGTACTTCGTATACTGTATCATTATTGCGTTTGTCGAATAAATTATCTTTAAACACATATACACGTTGATATTCTTTTGCCCTATGCGAATATCCCAGAATACGAATAAGTTCTGTCTCTCTCTTACTCCCCTCCGTCCTATACATCCTGCCTTAATATTTTATATCTTGAAAAGCATTCGGTTTCATAGGATGCTTCAATCTATTCTTGAATTTTGAAAATACTCGAAATTACACCTTTGGGAGGCTGTATCTCGAAAACGGCTGGGTTTAGGGCTTTTTTCTTGAAATTTTGAAAGATCTCTTAATGCAGAAAGTCAGAATAGTCCTAAGAAAAGGCTGGTACAGGTTAGATTTCGATAGGGCCACTTTCAAAAAATTCCTTTACTTTTCGGAACTTATGAATATTAAAGAATTTGCATTAGTTCGAATTTTCGCCGATAAGAGGGCAGCACCTCCTGGGCATGATATGTGGCGCCATCTCTGAGCGAACGTGTGAACTTTCTCGATTAAAATAATTCCGAATTCAATTTAAAAATGCCATCGCCGAAATTTCAATGAGTAAATCTTATTAAAGAATTCGCATTAGTTCGAATTTTCGCCGATAAGAGGGCAGCACCTCCTGGGTATGATATGTGGCGCCATCTCTGAGCGAACGTGTGAACTTTCTCGATTAAAATAATTCCGAATTCAATTTAAAAATGCCGTCGCCGAAATTTCAATTTGTAAATCTTATTAAAGAATTCGCATTAGTTCGAATTTTCGCCGATAAGAGGGCAGCACCTCCTGGGCATGATATGTGGCGCCATCTCTGAGCGAACGTGTGAACTTTCTCGATTAAAATAATTCCGAATTCAATTTAAAAATGCCATCGCCGAAATTTCAATGAGTAAATCTTATTAAAGAATTCGCATTAGTTCGAATTTTCGCCGATAAGAGGGCAGCACCTCCTGGGTATGATATGTGGCGCCATCTCTGAGCGAACGTGTGAACTTTCTCGATTAAAATAATTCCGAATTCAATTTAAAAATGCCGTCGCCGAAATTTCAATTTGTAAATCTTATTAAAGAATTCGCATTAGTTCGAATTTTCGCCGATAAGAGGGCAGCACCTCCTGGGCATGATATGTGGCGCCATCTCTGAGCGAACGTGTGAACTTTCTCGATTAAAATAATTCCGAATTCAATTTAAAAATGCCATCGCCGAAATTTCAATGAGTAAATCTTATTAAAGAATTCGCATTAGTTCGAATTTTCGCCGATAAGAGGGCAGCACCTCCTGGGTATGATATGTGGCGCCATCTCTGAGCGAACGTGTGAACTTTCTCGATTAAAATAATTCCGAATTCAATTTAAAAATGCCGTCGCCGAAATTTCAATTTGTAAATCTTATTAAAGAATTCGCATTAGTTCGAATTTTCGCCGATAAGAGGGCAGCACCTCCTGGGCATGATATGTGGCGCCATCTCTGAGCGAACGTGTGAACTTTCTCGATTAAAATAATTCCGAATTCAATTTAAAAATGCCATCGCCGAAATTTCAATGAGTAAATCTTATTAAAGAATTCGCATTAGTTCGAATTTTCGCCGATAAGAGGGCAGCACCTCCTGGGTATGATATGTGGCGCCATCTCTGAGCGAACGTGTGAACTTTCTCGATTAAAATAATTCCGAATTCAATTTAAAAATGCCATCGCCGAAATTTCAATGAGTAAATCTTATTAAAGAATTCGCATTAGTTCGAATTTTCGCCGATAAGAGGGCAGCACCTCCTGGGTATGATATGTGGCGCCATCTCTGAGCGAACGTGTGAACTTTCTCGATTAAAATAATTCCGAATTCAATTTAAAAATGCCGTCGCCGAAATTTCAATTTGTAAATCTTATTAAAGAATTCGCATTAGTTCGAATTTTCGCCGATAAGAGGGCAGCACCTCCTGGGCATGATATGTGGCGCCATCTCTGAGCGAACGTGTGAACTTTCTCGATTAAAATAATTCCGAATTCAATTTAAAAATGCCATCGCCGAAATTTCAATGAGTAAATCTTATTAAAGAATTCGCATTAGTTCGAATTTTCGCCGATAAGAGGGCAGCACCTCCTGGGTATGATATGTGGCGCCATCTCTGAGCGAACGTGTGAACTTTCTCGATTAAAATAATTCCGAATTCAATTTAAAAATGCCGTCGCCGAAATTTCAATTTGTAAATCTTATTAAAGAATTCGCATTAGTTCGAATTTTCGCCGATAAGAGGGCAGCACCTCCTGGGCATGATATGTGGCGCCATCTCTGAGCGAACGTGTGAACTTTCTCGATTAAAATAATTCCGAATTCAATTTAAAAATGCCATCGCCGAAATTTCAATGAGTAAATCTTATTAAAGAATTCGCATTAGTTCGAATTTTCGCCGATAAGAGGGCAGCACCTCCTGGGTATGATATGTGGCGCCATCTCTGAGCGAACGTGTGAACTTTCTCGATTAAAATAATTCCGAATTCAATTTAAAAATGCCGTCGCCGAAATTTCAATTTGTAAATCTTATTAAAGAATTCGCATTAGTTCGAATTTTCGCCGATAAGAGGGCAGCACCTCCTGGGCATGATATGTGGCGCCATCTCTGAGCGAACGTGTGAACTTTCTCGATTAAAATAATTCCGAATTCAATTTAAAAATGCCATCGCCGAAATTTCAATGAGTAAATCTTATTAAAGAATTCGCATTAGTTCGAATTTTCGCCGATAAGAGGGCAGCACCTCCTGGGTATGATATGTGGCGCCATCTCTGAGCGAACGTGTGAACTTTCTCGATTAAAATAATTCCGAATTCAATTTAAAAATGCCGTCGCCGAAATTTCAATTTGTAAATCTTATTAAAGAATTCGCATTAGTTCGAATTTTCGCCGATAAGAGGGCAGCACCTCCTGGGCATGATATGTGGCGCCATCTCTGAGCGAACGTGTGAACTTTCTCGATTAAAATAATCCCGAATTCAATTTAAAAATGCCATCGTCGAAATTTCAAGGGGTAAGTCTTATTAAAGAATTCGCATTGGTTCGAATTTTCGCCGATAAGAGGGCAGCACCTCCTGGGCATGAAATGTGGCGCCATCTCTGAGAGAACGAGTGAAATTTCTCCGATATAATAATTCCGAAAGTAATTCAGAAATCAGCTATATCAGGCTGGTACAGATCAAACTGCGATAGGGCATTTTCAAAAAATCCCTTTACTTTTTGCAATTTACAGATGGAATGAAAGTAATAGCAGAGAAAATGCAGCATAGCCGAAAAGAGGTTTAGAAGCATAAGGTTGGAGGAGAAGGAGAAGGATGCTGTTAGGACGGAGGAGAGTACGAAAGAGACAGAACTCATTTGTATTCTGGGATATTCGCATAGGGCAAAAGAATATCAACGTGTATATGTGTTTAAAGATAATTTATTCGACAAACGCAATAATGATACAGTATACGAAGTACAGATGTACATATATAATCCGCGAAATATTAATAATGTATTAAAATATATCACTACAATATAATATACGTGTGGTATTACATGCGCTACCACTTCAAATTTTTCTTTTTCCAACAAATATTTTAAAAACTTAGTTTCTAAGGATATATTAGGAGGAGAGTGATGGAGATATAGGAAGGAATAGGAGATTCGAAAAGTGTATAAGTCTTACAAGATAATTTATTGGACAAATGCAATAATGATACAGTATACGAAGTACAGGTGTACATATATAATCCACGAAATATTAATAATGTATTAAAATATATCACTACAATAAAATATACGTGTGGTATGCTACATGGGCTACCACTTTGGACTTTTCTTTTTCCAAAAAAGATTTTAAAAATTTAGTTTTTAAGGATATATTAGGAGGAGAGTAATGGATATATAGGAAGGAATAGGAGATTCCGAAATTCTGTAGAAACGTTTGGTGACAGCAGCCAGAGAAGATGTTGTTGAAGGGAAAAAGATGAAGATTGTCAAAAAGAAAGAGTGAAAAACAGAGATGGTAAGGATTGAGGGAACAAAGAGAGAAGAAAATGTGTAAACCGTGTACACCAGAACCAGATTATTCGGGAGGAACGACAAATGAGAAAACTCAAAAAAGTAGGAAAAGTAAGAAGTATAAGGGAGCGAAATGGGCCCCACCCCGCCCATTTCCGTGAGGTCCTGCCTCTCCACAAGGGAGCTACGACCCCTCCGAGGCCCCATAGGGGACCGTTTTTTTTTTATTTTTTTTTGAGGAAAACCCCCGAGTCCTGCGGCTGTCGCGCACAGGACTAGGGGGGAAAAACCTCAGGAAGGAAAGGAAGTCGGGTCGAGGGACAAGAAAAACGCACAAGGGGGTAAGGTGAAGTTAAACGCGAAGAAGCTAACATAAGTTAAACGCAAAAGGGACAAGTTAAACGCGGTCTACCCCTTGTCAAGATTCACCGCAACGAAAGACCGCGGGCGTAGCACCCAGCAGTGGCTCTTGCGAGCACCGCCAGGACATCCCGAAGGACGATATTTAACGCTACAACCTCCGTCCCTTCCCACCGAGCAAGCTCAGTGGGTTAGACGTAAGGAACCACGCCCGCCGCCGGCGGCGGGCCCCGTTAGCCATCGATCCCCGCGCAAAATGTCTCCGACAGAGGGTGACTTTATACTAGCAGGTGCTCAATAGCACCCGCACCTACCCCAAGTGAAGAAGACCCCCAAGCACAAGCACAAATAGGACTTTACCCAGAGCCAACGGACTACCACACCGACCTCCCCACCGACACATAGGATCGTCACTACCCACACGAGTGCCCAGGGGTCAACGACATATTGGAGTGTTTTTAGCAAAGCGAAAAAATTATACTAAATACGCGAGAGCTAGACACCTGGCTAGATTCACTAAACAAAAGACCATGGCCGTAGATACCCTAAGGGGGCTCAAGGCCCCCGTCGGGAGACCCATAAGGTCCTGTTGCGGCCACAACTTGGGCCCGACCCACTGAGCAAGCTCAGCGGATGAGGCGGAAGGGCAACCCCCGACACCATGGTCTTAAGTCTAGCTGCACTAACAGGGTGACTACTCTTATATCACTACTTGAATTAATATGCTCGACCCGACCAAGGAAATAGGAAAAGTAGGACAAGCACAATCGAAAGTGAGAGGGGACAGAGTGAAACGAGAACTGAGAAAGGAAGATAGAAATAAAAAAGTCAAAAAGTAGAAAAGTAAGGAATAGATTTATACAAGTAGAGAAGAAACAATTCGAAAGAGATAAGTGAGAAAGTGAAAAATGGAATATAAAGAAATAAGGAAGTGAAGAAGAAATAAATATAGTAAAAGTAAGACAAGCACAATCGAAAGTGAGAGGGGACAGAGTGAAACGAGAACTGAGAAAGGAAGATAGAAATAAAAAAGTCAAAAAGTAGAAAAGTAAGGAATAGATTTATACAAGTAGAGAAGAAACAATTCGAAAGAGATAAGTGAGAAAGTGAAAAATGGAATATAAAGAAATAAGGAAGTGAAGAAGAAATAAATATAGTAAAAGTAAGACAAGCACAATCGAAAGTGAGAGGGGACAGAGTGAAACGAGAACTGAGAAAGGAAGATAGAAATAAAAAAGTCAAAAAGTAGAAAAGTAAGGAATAGATTTATACAAGTAGAGAAGAAACAATTCGAAAGAGATAAGTGAGAAAGTGAAAAATGGAATATAAAGAAATAAGGAAGTGAAGAAGAAATAAATATAGTAAAAGTAAGACAAGCACAATCGAAAGTGAGAGGGGACAGAGTGAAACGAGAACTGAGAAAGGAAGATAGAAATAAAAAAGTCAAAAAGTAGAAAAGTAAGGAATAGATTTATACAAGTAGAGAAGAAACAATTCCAAAGAGATAAGTGAGAAAGTGAAAAATGGAATATAAAGAAATAAGGAAGTGAAGAAGAAATAAATATAGTAAAAGTAAGACAAGCACAATCGAAAGTGAGAGGGGACAGAGTGAAACGAGAACTGAGAAAGGAAGATAGAAATAAAAAAGTCAAAAAGTAGAAAAGTAAGGAATAGATTTATACAAGTAGAGAAGAAACAATTCCAAAGAGATAAGTGAGAAAGTGAAAAATGGAATATAAAGAAATAAGGAAGTGAAGAAGAAATAAATATAGTAAAAGTAAGACAAGCACAATCGAAAGTGAGAGGGGACAGAGTGAAACGAGAACTGAGAAAGGAAGATAGAAATAAAAAAGTCAAAAAGTAGAAAAGTAAGGAATAGATTTATACAAGTAGAGAAGAAACAATTCGAAAGAGATAAGTGAGAAAGTGAAAAATGGAATATAAAGAAATAAGGAAGTGAAGAAGAAATAAATATAGTAAAAGTAAGACAAGCACAATCGAAAGTGAGAGGGGACAGAGTGAAACGAGAACTGAGAAAGGAAGATAGAAATAAAAAAGTCAAAAAGTAGAAAAGTAAGGAATAGATTTATAAAAGTAGAGAAGAAACAATTCCAAAGAGATAAGTGAGAAAGTGAAAAATGGAATATAAAGAAATAAGGAAGTGAAGAAGAAATAAATATAGTAAAAGTAAGACAAGCACAATGTAAAGAGGGAGAGAATAGAGTGAAACGAGAACTCAGAAAGGAAGATAGAAATAAAGAAGTCAAAAAGTAAAAAAGTAAGGAATAGAGTTTTAAAAGTAGAGAATAAATGAGGAAGGAGATAAATAAGAAAGTAAAGAATGAAATATAAAGAAATAAGGAAGTGAAGAAGAAATAAATATAGAAATAGAAGAAAGTTGGAAATGGATAAGAAAGGCAATTCCAAGAGACCAGTATAGGAGACCGGCTCGAGGAAGAATGAGCGCTGCGAGTCCGGGCGCTGCCTTCGGCGCTCCCCCCACTCGCCGAGTCTGCGCGACGGATTTGCGCGCCACTTCGAGTACTTGTAAATATTCTTGGCCAGGATTTCTGATTTCTAAGTGTTAATATTTTACTTTATTAATTTATTTAATTATTTTAATATTCCAAACACCTAATTTATTAATATTTCAATTTGAACGTCATTTATTTTCGATATTCTACAATTTCAATTCAATTTTTATCTACTCCGTAAATGTATTCTGCGATATTTGTATTTAGCCTCAATTTTATATTTTCAATAAATTTTAAAAGTAAATCAAGATCCAATAATATTTAATAAAAATTGAGATACTACACGGGTGTCAGTTTGGCACTGCACTTTCTTAAAAATGTTTTAAAAATGTTTCAACAATAGACTTTTTCAATAATTCTTGAGTTACCTATAGTTCCCGGCTCTTTCTAAAGATTGTTTTGGGAACTAGGGTTGAGTAGCAGAGAACCTCTGTCCGCCAAGCTACGCGTTCGTGTTCACGTTTAGCTCGGCTACGACGGTATTCGCATTGTCGACGGAGGCGTGATCCGGGAATCCTACTTCCAGAGTTGCCGCTGCGATTTAGCGTTATGATTTTGATATCGCCTAAAACCGTACCGTTGTGCAGCTCCGTACTCATCTCTGGTAGCATAATAGTTTTTAATGTATTTTTCATCTTTATTGAAAGTTCATCGTGTACAATTAATAAATAGAGCGATACGTATCTTAAGACATCATTCATATACAGTCTCTTTGAGATATTCATAAAATGTTCGCCTTCACCATATGGATACAAAATTCTTGTTATATAATTTTTATTAAGTTGGAAGAAATATAAATTGATCATAGTGATTACTAATCACCATTGGTTATAATGATCAATTATTATGTAAAAACATGCTTAAGGCGCACACATTGCTTATGAGCAGTATGAGCACGCAAAACGTCCGGTGAACACAAAGTGCCAACTACATTTCAGTAATGGTAAAATGAACTACTCAATTATGCGATAGTTATAAAACACTTCATACATGTAATTGTTATATCTGCGAGTAGGACATTTCACCATTGTCGACGTGTAAACATGACTATGTGTTTGCTGGGGTGCAGTCAAGGTAATAATTTGTGAAAAGTGCACTTATTGGTTGAAATTTAATGTCTGGCGAGTTGAACAAACGAAACGACCAAGCAGCTGCTGGTTGAGAAGTAAAACATTAAATTCCTCGGTATGCGGCGTATCTGTTCAATTAGAAACTAAAGAAACAGTCTACTGGATAGATAAAAGGGCAAGTATTAATACAAGCTATGCCATATGGTACGGAGCGTTAAACGGACAGATACGAAATCGCGTTTGGCCAAGGATTCGAGATACGAAGGTTTCCGTTTTTGTCAGAAATGCACGAAATAATAAGAATTTCATAGTCATGCTACAATTGCTAGGATTTTAAATAGGTGGACAGGAAATCTGACTCCAGCAACGCCAGTGAGGTATCTAATATTGAGTGTTAGTCCAACCATAATAAGAGGCACAATCAAAAATGACTCACGATTACGAAATACAGGTAGCGTTTTTTGCAGATTATTGAAATCCGCATAATAACAATACAAAAAGTTACAAACCTGTAAACACTAGTATAGTATAGTAAAACAATTGGCAATACGAGCGAAACAAAAGTGATAAAAGGATAATTTGTTATTCCAAGTGTAAAGAGCCAAAGTAATTTTTGCTGATAAAGACCATTGTCAATGCTCGATTGCGCCTTCTTCCACGACATCTGTTAATTACTTGTTATTATTCCGGTCATTGATATTTTTTAAATACTTTCAAAATTTCAGGGTAGCTAAGAAGTGTTGCCAGTAGTTGCCTTTGGAAAATCAGAATGAGATCGGAGAGTCAAGCTAAGTAATAATAAGTAATTCGAAGAATATTAAGGATAGTAGGAATTACCTGTGAATCAGCCTAGGAAAATTATCAAGCGGAAGTGAGTTCCCGAGGCAAGGTACTTCCGGGACGAGAGGTCGAGGTTCGCGCTCTCGAGGTTTTGCAGTTTCTGGATCCTGCAGAAGTAACCGGATATCCACGTTCACTGGCTCCTGCAATAGCTTGGAGGTGAATCTAAAAGGAAGATAAGAATGTCTTTTAAAGTAATACACGGAACATACGCACCAGGAGCATAATTTTAGAGGAAATGTAATACTAAGCACCTTTCGCGATATCAGGAACCTTGGGATCTTTTTCCTTCTGTTTTTCAGGTCGAACGTGCGTCCAGGGTCGCCTTAGAAAAAACATCGCGATGGCCGTCGTGGCCGTCGTGACCGTCGTGAAGCGGTGTCCCGTTCACGAAGTGGTGGGGTCACCCCATGATGCCTCGAGATATATTGAGGGAGAATTCATCGAGGGCGACAGTTGGACCGATCCTTTAGTGACACCCTGGGCAGGACCCGTTTAATTTGCCAGAAGTCGCAGGAAATTGGCAAAACGTCGTCAACGTGGTCAAAGTCCTCAACGTCGTCAACGGCGAACGTCCTGCATTCAGGAGGCGCAAGAAGGGCGAAGAGACGGAAGTTTCAAGAGACGCGAGAGTCGAGAAAAGCACGATGATACGTAGACAGTTGAGCCCCAACGGCGAGACGTATAAAGTGAGTCGGCGGAAGGTGATGAAGCAACATTGATTTTCTATGAGAATCACTCTAAGCCACGCGTCAAACTTTTTTTGTCAAGATTTTTATTAATTTATTCGAAACTCACGCGCTATGGACGGGCGTACGAATCGCGTAAGGAACTAATGTAGTAGGTTCCGGTTGATTGGGCCATCGGTTAAATCGTGGAAACAGTTTGTTTGGGACAATCCTTGAAGATCCGGAACGAATTGAGAATATAATCTTTTTCGCGTAATTGGGGCAGCTGCTTTGTCTTTGATCTACTATCTTGTCCTTCGACATACAAATATGCCCTATTGAATTTACTATCGATTTAAAAAAATTGAAAAACTATTTTTAATATATTTAAAAGGTATCTCTAGTGCCATTAAATGCCTTACTGACAACTGTTGAACATTGCACACATGTGTCAATTAATCTTTAACTTCAAATTTGTCTCCGTGTATTATTTATATATTTTAGATTGAACATAATCAAATTACGGGAACCTATGACGCAATGAAATCTATAGATATTTTTAAAAAACACTGAAAATAATTGAAGTTGTTATTTGAACATTATCTTTTCAGGCCATATAGAATTTCTAGTCTAGTGCACGTTACTCGCGGTTTAATGACCTGGTAACTGAATCGTGTCCAAGACTGTAGTGTTGATACGTTCATGACGAAACACGTAAACTCCAATATTTGCCTATTGCTAATAGAACACAGGTACAGAGATACAGTATTTCCATATTGCTGGAGAACAGACGGCAATGTAAAGTATCAAGAAAAAAAATAAAATCTCTTGGAATAAATTTTCGAGCATATCACAAAATTCTTGAGGCAGAGCATTATCGTCACATTCACAAAACTATAAAGTCTTGATTACCACAGAGGCTAGTCCGGATGCTTGCTAACAATTCAACGAAAGCAACTTTCATTTCACTTTCTCCGGAGTTCCCGTAGCCATTTCATCCGGAGACCAGTTTTCAGTGACAATTTGCCGCAAACGGTTCACTTTTGAATTCTTCCATGATTCCAGTGTCGCGTAGGAATAACAATAATAAATTTAATTTAATATGATTTTCTTGATTTACCCGAAGATAATTTTACCAATCAATTTCGCGATACTATTTTGACCAGTGGTAATTTGTTAGATATGGAACGTTTAAGATCACTGTCAAGGTTAATGCTTTCACCTTATTCTCTAATTAAATTTTATCGAAATTAAATAACACGGGATATTAGATATCACATCTAATAACTAAGTCAATAAAAGAATCAGTGCTCGCAATACGATATGTCAAAAGTCTGACTAGTGGAATCGAACCAAATTTCCAAATTACACGTGACAGTGATGAGAGTCAAAACGCCTGCAGTATCGAAAAACAGGATTGGGGTAAACAAATGGATAACTTTGCATTCTTAGCGACTATTACAAACCCTACAACAGTTTAAACACTTCAGCGACTTGATTTTTACAAGTATCCAAGACCCAACTAAAATTTGTAGCTTTTCCTGAATTTAGACTCTACCTAACAACCGCCTTGGGATACGACCTGATGGTTACTGATGAGTCTTTCCTTTTGCTACATCCCTATAGGTTGCGACCAATGTCTTGGCCCAGGCCCACCACGTCTCCAGGGCGAAGAGGGGACAGGCCATTGGGGCCGTAAGGGGTTTCCGAGGATGCACCGTGTGGCTGACGGGACTTTCAGGAGCGGGAAAGACATCAATCGCGTTCGAAGTAGAAGCTTTCTTGGTAGCTCATGGAATTCCAGCCTACGGCCTGGACGGGGATAACGTCAGAACGGGACTGAATCGCAACTTGGGATTCAGCAAGGAGGATCGCGAGGAGAATATACGCAGGGTCGCTGAGGTCGCTAAATTGTTCGCCGACAGCGGAGTCATCACTCTATGCAGCTTTGTGTCACCTTTCGAGGAAGACAGACAAATGGCAAAGCGAATTCACAAAGAGGCGGCACTTCCCTTCTTCGAGATCTTCGTGGACACGCCCTTGAACGTTTGCGAGGCCCGTGACGTTAAAGGACTCTATAAGAAAGCCAGACAGGGTACGATTAAAGGATTCACTGGGATCGATCAGAGCTACGAGAGGCCAGCGCATCCGGATCTGATAGTCACTACTGAGAATTGCAGCGTGGGCCAGTCGACGGCGATGGTCATCGAGTTCCTGGAGAAGCACGGGATCATTCCAAGTTTGCCCATGCCTGGGGAACCAGTTAAGGAACTCTTCGTGACGGTGGAACGAGCGACCAGTGCCAGGGCCGAGGCGGAGTCCCTCCAGGCTGTGGAGATCAATGAGGTTGACGTTCAGTGGCTTCAAGTCCTGGCCGAAGGCTGGGCAGCTCCTCTGCAAGGATTCATGAGAGAGGATCAGTATCTTCAGGTAAGATTGGACGGAGTATTAAATGAGAATATAAAAAACGGAAGTCGAACCATTCAGGATAATATCCTGCTGCTCTTGACAGGCTCAGCATTTCAATTCTCTTGTGGAAAAAGGAAAGGAAATCAATCAGAGCATTCCGATTGTTCTTGCCGTGTGCACTGCTGACAAGGAAAGATTGGACGGTGTATCGGCACTGTCGCTGAAATACCAGGGCAGGAATCTTGCCATACTGCGTAATCCAGAATTCTACTTTCATCGCAAGGAAGAGCGTTGCTCCAGACAATTCGGAACTAACAATCCGGGTCATCCTTACGTTAAGATGATCCACGAGTCTGGTGACTGGCTGGTTGGTGGGGAACTGGAAGTCCTGGAGAGAATTCGCTGGAACGATGGTCTGGATCAATATAGATTGACTCCGAACGAGATAAAGGAAAAATGTCGCGAAATGGGTGCGGATGCAGTTTTTGCTTTCCAATTGAGAAATCCTATTCACAATGGCCACGCTCTTCTTATGCAGGTATATTAATGTTAAGCGAGTAAATAGAGAGTTTCTAATAAAGTATTATTTATATCTTCAGGATACAAGGAGGCGTCTGCTGGAAGAACGTAATTTCAAGAAACCGATTCTTCTGCTTCATCCTCTCGGTGGCTGGACCAAGGATGATGATGTTCCCCTGCCAGTAAGGATACAGCAACATCAGGCTGTTCTCGAAGAGGGTGTCCTTCATCAGGACACACTCCTGGCCATATTCCCTAGCCCAATGATGTACGCGGGTCCTACCGAAGTTCAGTGGCATGCCAAAGCTCGAATGACAGCTGGTGCCAACTTTTATATAGTTGGCAGAGATCCTGCAGGAATGCCACATCCTGATAAGTCAGCAACTCCCGATGGAAATCTCTACGATGCTACGCACGGCGCGAAAGTTCTCTCGATGGCGCCAGGACTGCAGACCCTTGAAATAATACCATTTCGAGTGGCGGCCTATGATACCAGAGTCAAGAAAATGGCCTTCTTCGAACCTGAACGTAAACAAGACTTTGACTTCATATCCGGCACAAGAATGCGTGGTTGGTATCCTTCAAGGAATAAGGAATAATTACTCAAATATTGAATTAACTTTGACCTTCTTTTTATTTTGCGCAGGATTGGCCAAATCCGGGGAAAGTCCACCAGACGGTTTCATGGCGCCTAAAGCCTGGCAGATTCTCGCGAACTATTATCAAAACTTAATTAAGAAATAAGGCTTTTAATACGTGTACATTTATAACGCTGGAACAGCGTTTAACTTTTTTATCATTGTAAAATATCGTGGATGGATTGTAAATATTTTATTATGGATTAGACCAACTGAATAAATAATGTACATATGTTGTAACATCCTTGGAATTCGTAATTGAACATACAAAAAAGAAAATCAAGAGTGAAAATCTTTCAGAGTTGACGATAGCGATAGATTTGTATTTTATTTATTGCACCGAACGTAATGACATGGGAGTTTTGTAGTTTTAGAATCGGTTACAGTCGAAGGATGAACCTTTCGGTTAGATGAGAAATCTCGACCACTTCCTTCATCGTTTTCAATGCCACGCAAAAGCGCTCTTGCAGTACAGAAGGATCTTCAATGACTTCGATTAACCTGGAAGATCTAGAACAGATCACTCCTTTAAATGAGCCAAACGACGATTCGATATTCCAAATGAGATTAACAGAACAGCTCATTAACTGAGACTGGGAAGCGCATGCGAATTGAGCAAATACTACATTCTCTAGAAATGTCAGTCGGTTAGAATTAATCGTTAGAAATGTCAAAATAATAAAAACACAAGTTATACTTACTTAAGTTTGTGCATGCAGAGTGGTTTTGTACTGTGCGACTGGGAAAACTAAAAAACTAGATTCCAATGAGAATAGAGAACGATATAATACGTGAATAAAAAGGTGACACTATCTTCATAGAAAAACTAAGGAACTGTATTGTAATGTCACGTGGAAGAACAGGCACTTTTAAAGTAACGCAATAAATAGGATTAAAAAAAAAGTTGATCGGATCACCAAGTATGTACGCAATGGATACTGCATTCAAGGATACGATATCGACAAAATAATATGAGGAGGACTTTCTAAAAGTAAAAAAAAATCTACCGTGCTGTGCTATGCAGCAGTCAATAAAAGGGCAATGCAGATAATCAAGAGATTCTTTGTGTCGAAAATTAGGTAACTGACATAACTGAAGGATCTAGGAGGCGATGCAGGACATGGCTCGCCTACCTTCCTCATCGGAATCGGATATTCGGGTTGCCTGAAGAGAACTTTGTTTAGAAAGAGTTCGACCAAGACCTCTGGGTCTCGGCGGAGGTGATTGCTTGTTCCAGAGAGCCTCTAGCTGATCGAAATGTTGGGACTGGGCTAGGGCCGCCTGTTCGGGGCCTAATCCCGGCTGAGATCCTGCCAGACCTGCCTTGCTGATCTCCTCCATAGAAGCGCTCACGCTGAATCGGCGTTTTAATCGTTCCTCTACGGCCGCCACCATAATTCCTAAACAAGTCATTCATCCAAAGAGACTACAGCGAACAGCCAGCCATAATTGCGTTTGCGTATGTTAGATTGGCAGCAAGGTCAAACAACACTCTTGCGTCAAATACCTCTCAAAGCTCAAAAAGATTGAGAAAGGTGAATCGTTAGTTCTTACAAATAAATGATTAAATACCTGAAGTAAGATGGCCGTATTTACGCTGCCAAGTGTAAGTGTCTAGGGACACTTCCTTCTTAAGTAATCGTCTGGCTGGGCGGTTGGGCCCAGGTGGTCGTAGATCTCTGGGCGCCACGTATGCCGGCAGCTTGACATACTGAGCCGGTGTGTTATGTAGACACAATATAGGCATACATTTGTGCTCGAGTAAATGGAGGGCGAGTCTTGAACAGTCCGTGGACATTTCGACCCCGAGTACCGGTACGTGAAGCATGATGGAGCTGAGAGCAGTGCCCTTCTTAGTATCCCAGACTATCAGGCTTTTGTCTTCGCTTCCAGAGATAGCCAAAGTACCGTCGCCGGATAGCCTGACGCACGTCACGTATCCTAGGTGGCCAGAGAGCGTATGAAGATCCGCCCCGGTATTGATATCCCATACGATTAGGTTGGCATCGCGTGAACCAGAAACTACAATGCATTTATCCAGTACTGCAACAGCCACGCAAGTGACGTGGTCCGTGTGACCAACCAGCACCTGGGATAACTTTCCGCCTGCCAATTGCCATACTTTCAGACTCATGTCTCGCGAGCCGGTGATTAGCGATTGCGAGTCGGGTGTGACTACCAAGCACGTTATGTCTTGGGAATGTGAAACCTGGTGCTTTTCTTCCGGACCAGCTCCCAGGCCTATTATCCTTACGTGGTTATCGCCAGATCCGCAGACTGTATATCTTTAACGAGACAAAGATTCAAATTATAATGATGTTTCATTGTGATTTATCTTACTGAGTAGCTATTGGTCGAAGAGATGCGTATACCTCATATCGGAAGCCACCGCGAAGCATCGACCTGGTCCGCAAACCGACTGAATCAAAGTCCCACTGTCGGCGGCCCACACTCTGATGGCTCCACCACGGTCGGAGCTGACGACCCTTCTGCCATCCAACATGACAGTGACAGCCGTCACGGGCGTCTGATGGCGAAAGGTGGCAACCACAAGACCCAGCGTCAGGCCCCAAACGCGAACTGTCTTATCCTCGGATCCGGACGCAGCGAATAGACCGGAGGCAGAAAATGCGACGCAAGTTACGCTCGCGATGTGTCCCTCCAGGGTAGAGACGAGTTCGTGAGTGTTTAATTGCCAAAGATTAACGAGGGAATCAACGCCCCCTGTAACCGCCATGGCGCCATCCCTCGAGACGTCGAGGCACGAGATAGGGGCTGTATGAGGCTGAAGGGACTCCTGCTTCCCTCCCGGCTTCGAGGGCCTTGGGGGTACTTCCTCCCCACGAAAACTCCAATAAGTTACACGACCACCCCCAGCGGTGATCAAAAAGTCATCCTTCTCCGTAACCTTTACCGAAGTCACGTCCGCTGAAGGATTGGCTGGCAAAGTCCTCGTGAGCCTGCCGCTATGCATGTCGAATACCGAGACTCTGCCATCCACACCGCCAGCAATGGCTCTGCAGCAATCCTTGGCCAAACAAATGCTCCTCACAGGTCCCTGATGTCCTCGCAGCGTATGGATTTCCGTTCCTGTAGCCAAGGATCGTAGGTAGAGCTTTTGATCCTCGCAAGCAACAAGAAGGAAGACCGAATCGCTCGAGACATCCAACATGGCGACCGGCGACGGTAGGGGAATGCTGTTCAAGAGAGTGAAACTCTCCAAGGACCAAAGACAGACTGTTCCGTCGGATGATCCTGAGACTAGGACTTCCCCCGCCGAATCCACGCGCACTGCCGTTACCGGGCCTCTGTGATGATCGACCTTCATCAGGACTTCTCCGGTGAGAAGACTCGTCGCAATGATTCTGGAGTCTTCCCCACCGCTGACAATCACCGAGTTATTCAATGCCGGTGTTAGTGTCGAAATAGGTGCGATGTGTTCGCAAATTCTCCGCTTCAAAGTCAGTTCCTTCATGTCCCAGACAATTATTGAAGTGTCCTCCGACCCCGTGAGAAGGTACTGAGACTGTTGGGTAACTGCAACGCAGGATATTGGCCCGGAATGTCCTGTTAAGAAAATACATTAGCTGCATTAGATATTTATTGGGTATTAAGAAAGTCGATAAAAGACACTCACCTTTGAACGTGTGAACGAGCTGGCCCGACATGACGTGCCATAGTTGTGCATCGCCCTGAGGAGGCACCACGACGACGTGTTGCCCGGAGGGTGCAGCCTCGACGAGTCTCACGCCCTGTGGACATGCCAGGGCACGAATCTGAAGCGGCAAGGGCGGCTGCAGCCATCCGTTCAAAGGTACTAGTAACGGAGCAGTGTATCCATCGCACCATGCCATGGCGGCCATTACCATTCTGCTGACCTACACGATCCAGTAAACGAATTCATCTTTAAAGAAGGCTCTCGAAAATATAAGAAAAAACGTCTGATTAATATTGATTCGGATCCTCACCAAATCCCCACCGTCCTCGGCAACTGGTCTAAGCCAGCAAATCAACTGAGCGCCCAATTGAAGCGGATCGCGCGTCAGCACGTCGCTCGACTTCCGCACGGCATAATACACCAGTTCCAAATCCCTCTCGAGTAAATACCTCCTGGCGTGTTCCAGGACGCATCGCAAGTAGCTCACGGATATCATCTGAACAGCAGCGAGGAGGAAATCGAATGCGCAGACGGCGAGTCTCTTGAGTCTCTCGACGTCGCCGGCTCGTAGAAGATGAAGCCAGGCTTCCTCCACGTGACGAAGGGTGTACGTGACGTCTTGAGATTGGGGCGCACTCTGAAAAGGCGTTTCCTTAGGAGGGGGCGAGCCAGGATCTTCCGGAGACTTTTCCTCGCTCTCCTCGCACTCTTCGGAGAAGAAGAGATTCGCTATTTCCGCGTGACTCGATCTAGACACATCTTGGGTATTCAAGTATCTCTTCCTCGCAGCATCCGCACTGGTCCAGCGCCAGCCGAACATCAATCTGCCGCTCATAACTCGAACTTTCAGCCAAGGACTCAGCGTTCTCCTAACCAGGCACCAAGTTGAGAAGTTATACTGAGCTGAGCTCAGCAGCAACGGTCCGTCACCGCCAGTTGGCATTATTAGCTCGAGAATTTCGGTTTCCGAGAGTCCGTATTCGGTGCAGGCTAATAAACAGCCGACCCTGTTGGCCGCTTTCGGGCCAACAAGCTTCTCAAGATTGTCCAAGGCACCTTCGACGTTTGGAATATTGCTTCTGCTTTCCGGAAGTTCGATCAGTATCTCGCTACTCCTAAGTCGTTCCTTTTGTAATGGCGTCAGTCTGAGAGCTTCCGGCGGGACTGAAGTGGTGACTACGAAGTGCATGCCTGGTGGAAGATTCAATGGAAGCCAGGAAAGGGCAGCTACGATATCGCATTCCAGAGGATGCAATCGGTGAAGATCATCCACCATGACAACCAGTTGCTCAGTTATGGGATTCTCTTCGATTCCACGCATTATTTGACTGAACCAATTGTTCAGATAAAGTGGATCAAAGGATGCGTCACGAGGCAAGTTACCATCATTGTTACCCGAGAGGAATCCAATGTGCTCGCAAAGGATCCTCAGCAGCTCGAGACTGTAAGCTGATCTCGGTGTAGACGTGCAGAGTCTCACCACTCTCAAGGTAGGACCGCCGAACCACTCTGACACACTCTGGTAGATCCTGGCCAATATACCGGATTTTCCAGAGCATTTAGGACCCCAGATAACGACTGGACCATGTTTCTGATCCCTTCCACACATCAAGGACTGCCGCACCCGAAGTACCGCAGGATCATCTTCGGGTACCGGTTCCACTTCTCTCAGCAGGGCCAAATGAGCAAGACTCTCGGCGTAGACCTCCTGTACCATCTTCTTCCTACTTTTGATCTCCGGATCTCTCTCGACCGATGCATTCACTAGAGTTTGAATTCTTTCCAAAATCCTCTGACGCATTTTAATCAAATAATTGTCATGAGCAAAACTGTCAGGATCGAAGCCGCCGGCCATGTGCTCGACTTCGAGTCGAATAACATTTTCCTCCGGTAACACTTGACCCACTTTCGCCTTAAGGGACTGAACTTCCGGCGAAACGGCAGGTGCACTGGTTCCCGTCCACTCACGTATCACCGTAAGGATGCCATTCCCGTCCTCGTCGAGACCTAAAAGCATCCAGCCATATCTATACCCGGTCATCGAAGAATCCTTCAAAGGATCGTACTTAGACCATGCTCGAGTTGTCTATGCACGGTACTCTTCAGCACGTTCCTTGCTCCAACGTTGTCAGGATCCTGCAGAATTACAGCTTCGGCTGCCATGCTAAGACTCTTCCTCAAGTTTGACTCCCGGGAATGCCACTCCGTCTGAGCCGTCACCTCGCTGTCGAAGAAGACGCACGCTTGAGGCACTCGTGAAACGAGGCGGTAACGCTTATCGTCCACCAAGAGCATTCAGAGTAACAAACTAGGTCTTTACCTGGTGGCTTTTAAGGTGTAACAATGGCCATTGTGTTCGTAGTACTCCTCGAGCGCGGAGCACTGCCCCAGGAGTGCTTGAAAAGTTTCCTCGGGGAACGACGTCGGGACCCAGCCTGCATTGTAATCTGACCCAAGCAGCAACTATAAGAGCCAAGAGTGATTTCCTTCCTTAACTTGCATCCGAGCTATAAGGAGCTATAAGAAGCCTACACGTCTCCGTTTCAACCTCCGGCCTCTACTCTCTCTCTATTTCTCTTTAGTTTTCTGGCTTACCAGCAGGAAACATCCGCGGGAATGTTTATGAGAAGCGTTTATTTCCTCCAGGAAGAATTCAGCCAGTCTCGGATCCACGTCAGGATCCCAGTTGGTGCCGTATTGCATGTCAACGAGGAGTACCTTGATGTGGTGCAAATGAAAAGAGATCATTACGAGTGCAATTCCAGATACTGTTCTAACACTCAAGACTAAGGATGTTCCGTGTCCTACCTCGATTCCCATGTCGTCGTAGATGGATTGCAATTCCGGGCCGACGACTTCAAGGAGCTGTTTCCGCTCTTCGTGAAATTCTGAAAGAAATCCACCAGCTAGACCCTCTTGTTTCCGACGTGGAGTCTCTTTATCGATAATTTTACAAGCAGTCTGACGAGTATCTAATCGATCGCTCAATCAATTACGCATCTTGCCTAGCATTTTGACCCTTCGCCCATGTAAATCGTTAAATCCTTCAATTTCCCTGTTACTCGTAAACTAGCTGCAATTTCTAGCGTACTCGTTCCAGCCGAGAGAACTTGGAGTTTCACTTAATGAACCATCGGAACGAAATCGAACTAGCAACTAGCGAAGCACCTAGCAAGTCGTCTGCTGGAAATTCCTTTCAGATCCAACGAATTGGAAACGGAAATTCCTAGCAATTCGGGCGTTGATCCAGCATAAGAGATAAGACGAGTCGAGACTCCGCTTGGATCTCGTTGAAATACAATTTACATCAGCTAATTACACTAACTTCTTGATCATGAACTTAAGCTTGCGTCGTCACCGCTGCGCTGCCTGAGCCCAGGAATAGATCCACCCTCGTCCATCTACCATATTCCTCTATAACACGGAAGGATTGTGATTTAATTCTCTTCAGGCCATCTCGAATTAATCCAACTTTTCGCGTGAGACAGAAATTTCATCCCTTTCGATCCACCTCGACCTGCTCTTACGTCTTCGATAATGAGATTCGAGCGTGGATCTTCAACGCCGGAGAGAAAAAATAGCAAAGACTTTTTCCATCCTTCGTTCCAGCACCAAGAGTTTCTCTCCAGCTGAGCCCCAGACCATAAGTTACTCTTATATGACGGATGACGAATGTTTTCCCTTTAGCGTTACATCCCCCACTATCCATTAGCATACATGAAGCTTCGTTTACATGGCAAAAGAATGGCGTGATCAATATCTTCCTCAGTTTAATACCCTAGTCATCACGAAACATAATCTACATCGTATTGAGAATGTTGAGAATGTTTTTAATCTTCGCGTGACCAAGGAACAAAAAGAGAATGCTCTTTCAAAAATTTACTCGGATCCATTATCCTGCCTCGCCTGGAGATGTTTCGCAATTTTCCTTCTACCTTTTACCTTCTAGCTTATTCCGAGGCTCTAACGAATTCAAAAAGGGGCAAAGAATTACAAATTCTACGGCATCGTCCAACCTTGTAAAATATATTCTTAAACCTTAGACCTCTCACCTCAGGAAACGCAAGTATTATAAAAATTCTAGGTGATGTGAATTTTTAAGACGTCAGATTTCAAAAGTACAGGCAGTTTCAATAGGAACGATTGCGTTATTGTCGAAGTCTTTGAAACTTACCATCCCGTTCGGAAACGATGAATATCTTGATGAGGCGTGGGGCTGGCAGATGATCTGGGGGTGGTCCGCCCTTTACCACCCCTGCTATCAGTTCCACTTCGAGATTCATCCTCTCCCTCTACCTGTCCTTCTCTCTCACCCAAGCCAATTTTTCTCCAATTGTCGTGATATCGCACCAATTTTTCACAGACTGTGATTTATCCTTATTTTTTTCTTCTTCACGTTATTGCTAGACTTTCGCCTTTTTTCCCCCCGCTTAATCTCTGTCTTCCCGAAAACTCTCTTTACTCTCTAACAGCTACCGTTCCACGTTTACTTCTTCTTTCCCTTTGCTTTCCAAAATATCTGTCCCTCCTTCGCGTATATTTTATCCCTTTTGATTAATCTACAGCAAAATTTATTTGCACAACAAGAAGACCAACTCGGTT